>JBBPBX010012147.1:28418-54593 GCA_038048925.1 Garcialebias charrua | reverse complement strand
AATATCTCGATATAATATTTGAGCCATATCACCCACCCCTACTTCTGGGTAACGTAGTCCTTTAGGGTGACTGTAGGCTTATTGAGAGAAAACTAGAATGTGGCTGAACTTTCTTTTTTTTTTGTCTTGTACAATCTTACAGTACAGTACAGCAGTCCCTCGTTTGTTGTGGTAGATCCGTACCCTGAAGCCCCACGATAAGTGAAAAACCGTGGTGAAGTAGGAATAGTAGTACAAGTAGTAAGTAGTAGTTTATTTTAGTGTGTGTGTATACTGTGTGTGTGTATATTAGGGGTGTAACGAGATCTCGTTGTACGAGATCTCGCGATATTAAACTCCTGCGATATCTCTCGTTGAGAGGTAACGTTGTCTCGCGAGTCGCTAATGCTAGCGCTAGCAGAGCCCCTAGCAAGTCAGCGTCACGGACAGCATGGCTTCGCCGGATGAAGTTGCTATAGAAGACGCCCCAACTACTGATGGAGGGTCCCGGTGCCGCAGACGCCTCTACATTGATGGAGGGTCCCGGCGCTGCCGACGCTGCCCCGAATGTAAAGACACACTTGTGTAAACACCGGTGTGACCGGCGTTGCCAGATAGAGTCCCACCCACCCAAAGCACTCTTTACCCGCAAAAGTCAGAAGGAAAATCGCGGTGAACCGCCCAATCTGGCAACACTGGTGAGTGACGGCTGCAGATTCAGTGCTGATGCGGATATTTATGTTCAATTTTTGGAAAGTCCTGCGTGAATATCTATTTTTTTAAACAAAGTTGAACGTTCTAAGGTCTAAGGAGATTCAATCAGTAAAATGAAGACATCAGTTGAGTTTGTAATACATGTTAAAACAGAATAAAAGCCTTTTTGCGGCATAAAACCGATCTTTGAAGTTTTCTTGAACTAATATTAAAATCTCGTCTCGTTCTCGCGAACTCTGTAATTTGTCTCGTCTCGAGAGTTTTGTGTATCGTTACACCCCTAGTGTGATATATATATATATATATATATATATATACACACACACACACACAAGGTGTTTTAAACCCTTCTCACACTATTGCAATATTCTAAACAATGTTTCTAAACTGTAAACGCTCTAAAAGAACACAGAATGTCATCATTTCTGCTCCCACTCTGCACTCCCAGCCACGCCTACTTCTCCTCTGCAGAACGGAGATAGACAGAGGAGGAGCGGCAAGATGAAGTTTCTCCAGCAGTATGGGCTGCACAAAGGTGCAACAGGTGCTAAATAATTTTAAATACAAATTCCATGCCGATCGTGCGGCTTATCCATCAATCAGCCAATTGTGTGTCGTCCAGTCTTATTTTGAAAAACCGCAATAGAGCGAGTCTGCGAAAAACGAGCCGCAAAGTAAAGAGGGACTACTGTACAGTATTGCACAATAACCATCAGCATCATTATTCATAAACTTTGTGGTAAAAGCTGCAGGAATAATTCAGAGCTGCCATCAAGGTTCATAAAGGTTCAAGGTGACTTCATTGTCATTCGCATCATATGTGGAACATGAGGTGGAACAAAATATGTGCCTGAAGGCAGAAGGATTAAAGGAGTGAGTGTTTGTCTTCCTGCATCGTGTTATAAAGTAACGGTCTGAAAGACGGGTTAAAAGTGCTGCGTCATCAGAAAACTTGACCAGGTAGATCTTCTGTCAACAAAAGTATTTCATCACCATATTTTATTACCACGAACAAGTGTTGGGAGGATAAAACAAAAACGACATCTAGAAATCCACTTTTTTTAGGTTGTTTTTGGATTGTAACTGATGTTTTTGTAAATTTGTCAGAATCCACCTACAGCAGCAAATTGAAGATGAACAGAGGTGTCGATCACTGATTAAAGATCTGCAGGAACAAATCCAACAGGTTTACGCTGCAGAGATCCAGGAACGAGATGTTCTGCATGAGGATTATGTCAAACGGGTGCTTCATCTCCGAAAGGTAACCTACTTACACTCTGTCTGTCTGTCGCTCTGTCTGTCGCTATATCTCTTGTCTCTGTCTCTTATCTATATCTATCTATCTCTCTACATCTCTATCTCTCTATCCATCTCTGCCCATCTCTATCTGTCATCTCTGTATCTAATAATAATAATAATAATGAATTTAATTTATAACGCACTTTTCATTAATGAAAATCTCTAAGTGCTATCTCTCTATGTCTCTATCTATCTATCTATCTATCTATCTATCTATCTATCTATCTATCTATCTATCTATCTATCTATCTATCTATCTATCTATCTATCTATCTATCTATCTATCTATCTATCTATCTATCTATATCTATCTGACTATTTTTATAATGATATGCAAGCTTTTATCTTTTGCACTAAAATAAGCTCAACATATTTTATACACTTGTTTGAATTTGTTTTTTTCTTGTGGGTTAGAGAGAAAGTATCTTTGTTTATCCATCAGACAAAGGAATCTCTCTATCTCTCAGTCTTTTAGATGTTTTTAGCAGAGTCAACGGTAGTTTTAATTTGCACTGACTCATTTGTGTTTTGCTCGCTCTTAAGCGGATCGGTGTCCATCGATCATTTAAATTGTTCTTGGATGTTGAGGTTATAAAACTGGACTCCGATTTTGTTCTGGATTATGAGTTGTTAACATCTTATACTCGTAAATGTTCTAGATTTGCCTTCAGATAAGTCTAAGGACAAAGTATATTATTTCCTATGACAATGCAACCCTGCAGAAAGATGACCTTGTATGATAAATGCAACAAGTTACATCCTTTTGTGTGTTTGTTCCTCCTGGGAAACCCA
The DNA here is from genome assembly GCA_038048925.1 of Garcialebias charrua. Lineage (NCBI taxonomy): Eukaryota > Metazoa > Chordata > Actinopteri > Cyprinodontiformes > Rivulidae > Garcialebias > Garcialebias charrua. The sequence continues at coordinate 51,809 of JBBPBX010012147.1, read as the reverse complement.
TGTTTCTTTTATTCCCACGTCTCAATACTTCTCTCTTGTGTCTGCAGTGATAGTGAAACCACTGTCTTCTCTCTTCAAAAGGGTCACATTTCCTCCCTGAAGGAGCTTGTGAGTCCTACTTACTCCTATCTGTGGATGCGTCCTTCCTTCTCCAGCCAGCAGGTGGCAGCACTCACCGAAGAGGCGCAACTGATTGCTTCATTAATGCTGAAGTTTGTCAAATTAAATCTCTATCAGCTCAGTTTCTTTCACCTTGCTGCTGCAGTGGTTTATCATGATCATTGTCTGTGTATTTAGGTTAACAGAAGAGCAACGTGACGGACTTTCAATGGACCAAGTCAATAAGGACCTGAAGAATTTGGCTAAACAGGTGAAAGCCACAAAGTACAGAGATGTGATGAAGCTGCTACGCCTGGTTCTTAGTGGCCTGCAGGTACTGATCCGTGTCGTGTTGTGAGACTGGAGCTCTTTGTGTTTGGCAGAGTTAAAGGATTGAACCTAATAATTAATTTTATCCAACGTCCTGGTGAGCAGCTCTGTCTGCGTCATGAATCATTCGCTCCATGTTCTTGTGTGTGTGTGTTAGTCATTTGGCTCTAGTTTACTGAAGAGTGAAGGCCAACAAACACTAACATGAACTGATTTTGTGTTTATTTCACAAAAGCTGTAGACTTTTTAGTCAAAGTAATCTTTATTGTTTTATTTATGGGTAAGTTTATTCAAATAAAATCATCAAAGTTTCCCCTTTAAAAAAGACTCGTTTACACGTTACACTTTAAACTGTGTAAACAATTATCAATACATTCATTTAAAAAGCATTAAAATACAGACACTTTCAAAAAGTTTGAGACGTTTGCTTAAGTTGGAGCTTAAAGATTTTGTAAGATCTTTTTTGACTTTTGATTACCGAAGACAATCCCTGGAATAATAAAGGCAGAAGCTTATGCTGTGAACTCTACCGTTCAACTGGATGGCATGTTTTCTGTAAACTCAGCATGTTTCCGTATAAATCACAAGACTGCAATCATTAGCATTGTCACAATGAAATAACTCTTTCACTAAAATCACGAAATACAACCCCAACTTCATAAAATCAGGATGCTGTTTAAGATGTAAACAAAATCTATGCAATTTTTTAAAACTTTTTCAACACCAGGGCTGTATAAATTTTAACCTATTCTGTTTTTGTTTTTTTTACTGTTTGTGTTTACTGACAGTTTTCAGAGATTTTCTTTTGGTTTTAGTTTCCATTTCACATGTCTGCTCATGCCATTTTCTCTAATGGGGTACCTTCAAAAAGTCCTGCAAGACCTTTACCAAATTAACACATTTTCAGATATCCAATGCTACATAACTGTTTGATGATGATGACGACATATTAGACAAATTGTGGTCTTTTACTTCTGTATGTGGGATTATTCAGACTTTGCCATCAGCGTTTTTTGTGCGTTCCGGCTTAAGTAATCAGAAAATATATTTAGCTCCATGTGCCTGCGTTACACTTCCATCCATCTCATGACTGAGCTAATTTCCTATATTGTGTTTTATAAATAATTGATGACTGATGCTCTATGACTCAGTAACCCTGTTTGCTGGAGGAGGAAGTAGCTTCTTTTTCCACAAATAAATGTCATCATTCTCGTAGACACAGTCAGTCTGGTTTTCTGGTGAAGCTTACTGATCTTTTGTTCCTGTCTGTCTCACAGCAAGGCCCCAGTGTTGCTGAGATGATGGTTTCTTTGGGTCCTACAGAAGTCAGACATCGACTACAGAAGCTTCTTCAGCCCTGACGCTTTTTGAAGATGTCCGTCCGATCAGTTTATATAAACTCACTGACTGAAGCCAGAACTCATCAGCTGTTGGACTTACACGCATTACTTCATACATCGATATTCTGCTTTAATAGTCTCATCTAAAATGAACTTTAAGGTTGAAAAAAATATGTGTACAGTACAGTAATATCAAACCTTTTATTATATAAATAAGTTGAAAGCCAAAATCGTGTTTGTTTTTTGTTCAATCGAGTTAAGTTTTAAAGAAGCACAAACTAGTGAATGAGAAAGTACCTGGGCATTTCAATGCAAATGTTTTTTATTTACTGGGTACTTTCAGTAAAAATAAAAATAAAAAAGATTTGTAAAAGGAAACAAAACGTTTCTGTTTTTATGCAACAGCCCCTAGCTGTGCAAGAGTACCGTAATGCCATGAATGAAGCATTCAACCTGAAAAAGCTGAAATTATTGTTTCTACCTCACAATGAACATGCATAGCTTTTATTTTGACAGTGCCTTTTCACTTTTTTAAAGGAGACCACATATAGGTCTTTAAAATTTTTATGTTATGTCTGTGTGCTATCTTGACAATATTAATTCATTTTAATACACAAAATAATTCTTAGATAATTAATTATACCCTTTTTAATTCTGCCATTTTTAACTTTCGTTTTGAACGACCGGTTTCTGATACAGTTCTGAAGTCCACGCCCTTCAACGATCTGTTTACGCCCTCTGTAACAGCCAGTATCTGTAATGTGTTGTTGTTTTAAAATTAGCTCTTTTTTTATTACTCATTTGACTTACTGTTAGTGCTAGCTTAAGATAACTTACCGAAACCCGTCTGAGCGCGCCGCAATTTGCTGCTCCTTTTAGCATTAGACCACCCGAATCCGATGCTAATGTTAGCTTGTTCCTCTTCCGGTGTTCGCCAGCTCCGCTCGTTGCACGCGGCGATTTTGGGAGTTATCGCTGTTCCAGTCAAGACAACACAAAGTTCACCAAGTGTCTCCCGTAAATTAATCCGTAAGGAGAAGGTCCTCGCTGCTGCGAGGCTGCTGCGAGGCTGCAGCGAGGCTGTACAGTTGAAGCTCCGCTCCATCCGCCAGAAGAGGGTCCCGTTGCCGCCGGTCCCTACGCCGGGGGTCTGCTCGTTTAATTTTTGCCGGCTGCGCGTTGGGAGCGATCGCAAATACACTAAAAATTGAACTAAAACATAAAAATAACAATTATACTTTATTTATAAAGCCATTTAAAAAAAACACAGCTGCAACAAAGTGCTGTACACATGAAATTAAGAACATATAAACAAAAGATGAGATGAAATCATGAAAAACAACAGTCATGTGTTTAATACAGAAGTGGGTTGAGCCTAACCAGGGGTTGCTAGGTGAGGGGCTGGACTCAGGTTGGGGCAGAGCCATATATATAGAGAGTTCTGACACTCTTTGATGTCGCCGATAGGCGGTCAATCGTTCCAAACAACGGCTATGGAAACCTTGTGGAGCTGCGCCCTCTGGCGGCGACGGAGCGCTACTGCAGGCAGAGTCAGACTGTAAAACAGCCATGGAACAAATCGCCCCCTCCATGACCCACGTGACTTCCGCATTCCATTCTTACAACGGAAGTCTATGGAAGTGTCGCAACTCTCACTTTATATGGCTCTGGTTTGAGGTGGTTGGCTGCGGTTTGTGACGTCACAAACCGCAGGAAGTGGGAAACGAAGTGTATTTATCAAAGATAAATAAATCTACTTAGAGTAAATAAACCACTGGGTGCATTTTTTTGGCCTTAGGACTGTTTTTTTATGAAGTAAATACCCAAAGTTGAGTTAAAAAAAACATTAAAAAGTGAATTTTGAATATGTGGTCCCCTTTAATGCTATTAAAGGATTAGCATACAATCTGAAAGCAGGTGAAGCTGTAAAACTTTTTAAACTACAGAATTAGATCTATAAAGTTTCCTCATGACTGTTTACCCTTGCAAGTAAAGACGGGTTTAAAAGTCTTCTCGTGTCCTCAGAGTGGCTTGAGTACCGGTAAGCAGATGATGAATGTATAGTTATTTTATCCAACAGTATTTATGTCTTGAAATTTAAAAATATATATTTTTATTTGATTAATTTGGCTCATTACATCTATAAAACCAATGTCAGGATGTTTATTGTTAAACATTTCTGATTTCCCTTTGGCTTGGACCTAGTTTTAAATGTTGTCTCTGTTTTTAAATAAGTTTGACAGCTTTGCTCTAAATATATTAAAGTATTTTATGAGTATTAGGGCCTCATACAGCACAGAAAATAGATGATGCGGAGTTAACGCAGTTTCCTTCAGTGCATGAATGGGGGAGGGGTGTTGTGTGTAACTTGGTTATGAAGTCGGAAGTGTCACTGGCGGGGCGTGAGTGTCACATGTCACCATAACAAACTTCTGCGTTACACCTCCGCTTCTCCTCGGGGCACAACTCCTCTGGACCAGCGAGGAACTGACTGCTATGGCGAGCTGTGGTGACAGCCAGGACACTTTTGAGTCGTGCCTCAGTAAGTAAACACTGAAGAAAAGCTAACAAGTGTTTTTAATAATGGTGTAAAGAAGTTTAAAGTATAAAGGATGAGACGCGGCGCTAGCTTGCACCTCACCTCCACCAACTGCCGCTGAAAACATAAATTAACATTCAAGTAGGAGCCGCGTTTACACTTTAATATTATGAGTTTGTGTAAAGAGCAATGTTTGGCTAGTATATTTTTTTCTTAACTTAACTTGGAAAACTTTTTTTGAAAGTAGAAAGTATAATTGGCGATAACAGGAAGTTGTTCATCGTCTCGTGCGCGGCGGAATTTAAAACGTCAATTACTGTAAACAGAAAGTGTAGTTATCAGCTTAGAACTGCAGCTAAAATACAAGCATTCGTAATTATTCGTAATTAATTTGAGATAAACCCAAGATTTTACCTGAACAAGAGCATTTAAACATTTGTTGTTGTTGTTTTTGCAAAGTAAAATTTCATATGCATGCACAATGTCAATCTTACTTTTAAAACAAGATATTTGTTTAATAGGATTTAAAAAAAATGTCATTTCTTATGAATTGTATGTTTTAGTGGTTTGGTTGGGACACCATTACAAATGTAGCTGAACAAATGAGTGAGATTTCAGAGTTGCAAGATGCAATCCTGGCTTCTAAGAAGTGCCCACATTTATAGTTTTTACAACAATAAGACAACCCATGTAAGTACAGCACAGTGACAAATGCATTATGCATGCATTTATTTTATTTCTACTATTTTTTTTTATCCATTTCTCTTAAATGTTTTAGGCCAAAATTCTAAAAGAAAGGATTCATCTCAAGCACTAAAATAAAATAGTTATTAACGGAGTACGCTGCAAGAAGGATCTCAGAAAAGTTCAGAACCTGCCATAAAAAAAAAATTAGGCCAACCCATGAGATTTTCTTTGACTGATGAACATTTTTAGAAATCAGGACCTCTAATATAGGACCACTGGTACATGTTCATCTTTAAATCGCTTCTTGGCCTGCTGCCCTCATACATCTCCTCCTACATGTCACTGCGTGAGTGCAGCTACAGCGTGCACTCTCAGGACATAATTACTTGCAGTGTTCCCTCAGTGAGGACTGAACTAGGCAAAAGGGCCTTCTCCTACTCCGCTCCTGTTTCCTGGAATATCTTACAAAAAGATCTGAAGCTCTCGACCTTGAACTCTATAAGTGACTTCAAACATCTGTTAAGTTCATGGCAAAAACCAATTTAGACATGTTCCTGTTTTGAGTATTTTATATCGCTTTACAACCTAACTGTTTTTGTTGAGATTTTTTTTTTTAAACATAGTTTTCTTTCATTTGTTCTTCTCAATTTCTATGCTTTTTTTACGATTGACTATTGTTGCCTCTGTTGTCATTGTTCTTTGTTAAAATCAGAGTCGGAGTCAGAGAGTCTTTATTGTCATTTGCACCGCATGTGGTACATGTGATGAAAACGAGATTATGTACACAGGGTCCCAGTTACATCCAACAACAAATGCAAGAGAAAAAAAAGAAAAAGAACAGTAATAACATCTAGGATTAACTAAGAAAAACATCAACTAGTAATACACTAAGCCCTAATGTAGTAGAAAAACATCATTATAAACAGCAGCACGAACATGAGTCTGTATGAGCAGATGGTCACAAATGAACACAGCAACAAGAAAACAGATCAGCATCAGCATGATGTGATATTTTGCAGTGTTTATTCTATTGTTTATTTATTCATGAGTCTAACAGCCTCAGGGTAGAAGCTGTTCCTAGTGGTTCTACATTTGATGCTCCTCAACCTCCGTCCTGAGGGGAGTGGGGCAAAGAGTGAGTGTGCTGGGTGAGTGAGGTCTTTCAGGTCTTTCTTGTAAATGAGTCCTTGAGGCTCAATGAAATTAACCTGTATAAATAAAGGTTGAATGAAGAATGGTCAATGTGTATTTTTCATTTAACAAATATAACTATAATTGCTAAACCTAAATAAATGTATATTTAACAACACTTGGAAAAGTTTGCACCCTTAAAAATCATAAACAGAAGATAATTCTTGTTTTAAACAACTGTATAGTGAGCTGGTATTAGCAGCTGCTGTACAGTGGTGTAATCTGCATTTTTGTAGTGGGTATACTTCTGTAAAGTAAGTTTTACGTTGGACACCATTGAAGCCACGGAGCGCGAATGCCCAACGTTCAATGTAAAACCAACGTTACCGTGGTCGGTCCGTATCCTGCGCTTAGAACCCAAAGTACTGTACACTGGTTAGTACAATGTAATCGTCAATTTATGTTGATTTTTAAAGCTGCACTGACATCATCTTGTAACTATGCATCATATTGCACTACATACAGTATATATGTTTTATCACTCAACTATGTTCGTTTTTGCAAACAAACTTATAAATATATTTAATTTTGATTTTAAATTGATTTTAAACGGTTTTGCATTTACATATAAGGACGGACAATTTAAAACCCGACAAATTTATCAATCTAAGTGAATATTTGAGCTACATGTCTTCAGTTTGGGAAGCAGAAAGTTAGATGAACAAGAAACAGCAGGTTCTAATTTAGGTCTGCACACGTATTTATTTGATTTTTACCTTATCAGGAAGCGAGGAGGCTCCGAGGGGGGTGGCAGCTTTATTTATTCCATTCCCAGACAAAGTATTTCTTCTTTTGGGAAAGTGAAAAGGCTCACTTGTTCACTGATGATATTATGTACATTAGAACACCCAAAGGCGATCCACAACGTAACAGCATTTGTCAAGTAAAAATAAATAAATAGCCAAGCTGCATGCAAGCTGCTGACAGACGCAGACTGCTTCTATACGTCTCGTTACGTCACATATGTTGCGTTGGCGTGAAATCGGATTTCCCATGAATAAACACGGCGCAAAGTTTAAAATCAATTTAAAATCAAAATTAAATATATTTATAAGTTTGTTTGTAAAAACGAACATAGTTGAATGATAAAACATATATATGTAGTGCAATATGATGCATAGTTACAAGCTGATGTCAGTGCAGCTTTAAGCTGATGCGTATATTTGAATAAATGTACAACAAAACTTTGTACAACAGCTGGCTTTGTATTAACAATATGTTGTAGAATTTATAAAACCGTATCAAATCAAATCATGTTCAAACAGAAGTACAGAATTATTAATTATACAATAATTTGCCGGATAAGCAAATGTAATAAACAAGCATATAGATTGTTACTGAAGCATTTAACTGCCATTTAACTTATCAATGGCATGTGCCTAATGATATGTCTCATTGGGTGGGTATACTGCAATTTTTGAGCTTTTCTAGTGGGTATACCTCGTATACCCGCGTATCACGTAGACTACGCTGCTGCGTCAACATTTTCCTATTTGGTAATGGATTAGGTATGGCTGATTAATGTTTATAAAAACAAGTGGCTAATATCAGCTAATTAATTTGTTTCGCTCTTCTTAAAAATAGTAACAGTTCTTTTTTTTTTTTAATTTTTTTTTTTAACTTTAATTAAAGTGTTAACCAATTTTTTTTTTTCAAAACCCTTTTGAATAATTTTAGGCTCTGATAAAGTATCTGCAGAGCTTAATCAATTCAGTTCAATTCAGTTTATTTAAATAGCGCCAAGTCACAACAGAAGTCATCTCAGGGTACTGAACAGAAATGTTTATACATTAATAAAATAAGTTAACATTATTTATCTGAAGAGCAGACTGCTTGGAATTTAACACCATCGCAGAACTCTAATTTCACCAGACCTTAAAATATATGGTGAATATAATCAGCTATTTATAGTTTTTTTGCCAAGTTATTTTTATTTCCTCATTCAATAGTTGTCTGTTTTCATAACTAATTTGTTTGTCTTCTTGTACCAGACAAAGCCACAGATCCAAATAACGAGGAGGACAAATGGGACTGTATCCAGGGCTTCTACCAGCTTGTCAACCAGGAGACAGATGGGTAAGTAGAGTGTTACCTTTGTTTGGTTTGAAACAGTTGCCATACTTTGCAGTAATTTCCTCTCAGTTGTTTTTAGCCAATAATTCAAGCTGCATGCTGTGTGCTTTAGATTGTAACATGAAGAATTGCTTCACAAGTTGAGACCATGGTTCCTATTGCAGCACGTTGAGATGGTGGAACAGACAAAAGGAGAGGAAGAACTCCGTTGCACCTTTCCTGCTCTCACTATGACTGAGATGTAAAGTTAAAAGATATTGCTGAGCAAATTCCATTGATACCCTGCCATTTAAGGGGCTGTTTACACAGCGCATATTTTGAATGAAACTGCAGCTTTCTCTCTGCGGTTCTGCCGATCGTTTACACGACACCACTGGCCCCACTCTTTGAATCTGAAGGTTTCTGAATCCACCTCTCAGAAGCTGTTTACGCATTGGCCGGCCCTCCCCGGCTCTCCCAGCTTCTAACCCGGGTTCGGCGTCTTCGCATTTACCTTTTCCGTCCGGGATCCACCCTTGTTCTGGAACCATCTTCACCGTGGTTCTATCGGGCCCGGCCCGACGGACCCAGTTTCACGTCATGTACTGCTCTCATTTGATTCGTTGTTTGCAGCAGGGGCGGGACTCATTCAAACAACCTCAGCGCGAGGGTTGAATTTCATTCAAATTTAACTACAGAAACCCCTAAAACAATTGTTAGCTGAATTAGTTTTTCTGAGTTAAATTTTTGTTAATAACTGATCACAAATCAGCTTATGTTACAACGTAAATAACACGAAGCGCACACCCATTTCCGCCTTTCAGCGCGACCTGAATGTCATTAAACAATAACTAATATTGTCTAACTGTTGCGCGCAGCCAGGGTTTTAAAATATAACTAATAATCTCTAACTTCTACGTGCAGCTAAAATGTTAAGAGGAGTGATTCCTATATGGGTAAGGTGGACACCTGAAAATCCAGTCCGCTGTTTAGCTCAACGCGTTAGAACACTCTCGTTTTGACCAGGAGAAGCGGGTTCGCTTCCCGCCTGGGACAAAGTTATTTTACTTTTTTTTCTTTATTCACATTTTCTTTTAAATAAAAAGGAGTTTGTTTGGTTAACACACTCCTTTTTATTTACTCCAATAAAAAAAAAAAAGTAAAATAACTTTGTCCCAGGCGGGAAGCGAACCCGCTTCTCCTGGTCAAAACGAGAGTGTTCTAACGCGTTGAGCTAAACAGCGGACTGGATTTTCAGGTGTCCACCTTACCCATATAGGAATCACTCCTCTTAACATTTTAGCTGCACGTAGAAGTTAGAGATTATTAGTTATATTTTAAAACCCTGGCTGCGCGCAACAGTTAGACAATATTAGTTATTGTTTAATGACATTCAGGTCGCGCTGAAAGGCGGAAATGGGTGTGCGCTTCGTGTTATTTACGTTGTAACATAAGCTGATTTGTGATCAGTTATTAACAAAAATTTAACTCAGAAACACTAATATATATATATCCAGCTAACAATTTTTTTTAGTGGAGTCTCCTCTCTTAAAACACGAACACTCCACCCACGTGAAGAGAGCACCCCACCCACTTCCAGAGAACTGCCCACCCACTTCAAGGCGGCTCTGCGGCAAATGCGTAATGAACGCGGGTGGCCCAGAGCCACCCAGGGGCGGCCCGGGGCATTGAGGGCTGGCCAATGCGAAAACGGCTAGAGTGGAGGTTTTTTGCTGACCCCCCATTGATAACATAAACATCTCCCTCTGAGCTTTTGTTTGAACCACATGCGCGCAGCACGCACGCGCGGACAGCCGGCATTTTTATCAACAACAATAACCGTGTTTCCATCCATTTTCATTTCGAATTTTGAGCTTATTTTTGAAATCTCGCAAAAATGTAAATACAAATTAATGCGGATCAGAAGTGTTTCCATCTACTGGCTTGAAGCGCATCTACCAAGCCACGCACAGCGTCATTACGTCAGACGTCAGCGTCATTACGTCAGACGTCAGCGTCATTACGTCAGACGTCAGCGTCATTACGTCAGACGTCAGCGTCATTACGTCAGACGTCAGCGTCATTACGTCAGACGTCAGCGTCATTACGTCAGACGTCAGCGTCATTACGTCAGACGTCATTACGTCAGACGTCAGCGTCATTACGTCAGACGTCAGCGTCATTACGTCAGACGTCAGCGTCATTACGTCAGACGTCAGCGTCATTACGTCAGACGTCAGCGTCATTACGTCAGACGTCAGCGTCATTACGTCAGACGTCAGCGTCATTACGTCAGACGTCAGCATTGCGCATGTCTACAGTAAACAGGAAGTAGCGGTTGAAAACAGAACCCGGCCACACATCTCGTCAAAATGGAGAGAATATTTCAGGTATGTGTTGCTATCGGGCAAGTTGTATTTATTCTGTCATGCCAACTAGTTTTAGCGATGTTACATGTTGTCCGGAGCGGAAACAGCTGATCAGTCACGTGACGTGAATGTTCGCTACGGCAGAACTGAGTCGGCAAATCTGTTTCCATCTGTCGTTTTGCGCATCAGCTCTGTTTCGAAGCCCCCAAAAACCACCTCAAGCGAGCGTATCAACTTTTGAGCGAATTAGAGGAAGTTAACTCGAATTTTGCCGTTTCCATTCAGCTTTTCTGATGCGATGCTTCAAAATGCGCACCTAGAAACCTTGATGGAAACACGGCTAATGGCGGCGGACACGCACCGCTTCTGAACTACCGTACAACTGATGGAATATATTTTGAGTCTCATATTTAATTAATCTACACCTGAATCCAGCTGCATCTGTGTTGGAAGAGACATAGTCTGATCCAGTTCTAATATCACTGTTTATTGAACAAGGCAGGCAGATATTTCACACGTCGCGCTGCACTATAACATACTAAATGTGCTAAATAATAACAGTTTATCAATAATAAACAATATTTATGTTAGCGTGGGGGATATATAAAGTTAACTGAACTAAATGAAGCTATCTGGACTTGTTACGTCATTTAAACGATGTGTAACATGTTGCGTGTTATTAAAGTTGAAAATGAAGACACCAGGTTTATTTTTTTTATTTATTTATTCAACACCACAAACTGTATGTCACACAAACACTGATAACTAAACTGAACACTATTAAAACATGTTAACTGAACTGTAACTACGTTAATTAACTGGACTCTGCTGTGTTTTCATCCTGGTCCCATCCGAACCGTCCGTTTGGTGAAAGGACAACTTCTCGACCTCGCAGAAAAAAATAAATAAAAATAAAACTCTGTTGGTTGTTGTGTGATCAAAGTAAACACAAGCAAACATTATTAAGAACGTTGATTTACCTGCTGTAAATCAGCTGATTTTCACGGACTAAAGTCCGACATCATCCTCATCGACTCAGTTCTATTCCACTCAGCGTCTGGTGTGGAGCTTGTTAGATGAAGAGGTCCCGTTTGGCGTCAAATCTGTCGACTCTTATCCAAAATTCAGCTTTAACTTGTTGTTAGCTCAACGTTTAGCACAAAAGAAAGCAGCAGTCTGCCAGCAGACTGAGGAAACACGCATGCGCATTAGGTGAAGGTGCAAAAATTCACAGCGCCAACTAATGACCCGGCATGGTAACTACAGCAGAGGAGGGGATTCATGAGGACGGGGGGAGATTCGAGCGGATGCATGTAAACACTAGAATTCACCCGTGTCAACACAGATTGTTTCCTCTAATTAACATACCCAAAACCTCCGTTTCCCCCCACCGTGTCCGTGTAAACAGGGCCTAAGACTTTGAGATAGATGGATGTCTTTATTAGCCGTGTTTCCATCAAGGTTTCTAGATGCGCATTTTGAAGCATCGCATCAGAAAAGCTGAATGGAAACGGCAAAATTTGAGTTAACTTCCTCTAATTCGCTCAAAAGTTGATACGCTCGCTTGAGGTGGTTTTTGGGGGTTTCGAAACAGAGCTGATGCGCAAAACGACAGATGGAAACAGATTTGCCGACTCAGTTCTGCCGTAGCGAACATTTACGTCATGTGACTGATCAGCTGTTTCCGCTCCGGACAACATGTAACATCGCTAAAACTAGTTGGCATGACAGAATAAATACAACTTGCCCGATAGCAACACATACCTGAAATATTCTCTCCATTTTGACGAGATGTGTGGTCGGGTTCTGTTTTCAACCGCTACTTCCTGTTTACTGTAGACATGCGTAACGCTGACGTAATGACGCTGTGCGTGGCCCGGTAGATGCGCTTCAAGCCAGTTGATGGAAACACTTCTGATCCGCATTAATTTGTACAGTATTTATATTTTTGCGAGATTTCAAAAATTTGCTCAAAATTCGAAATGAAAGGTTAGTGTCAGTGTGACGACGACGATTAAAAGAACTCTCCAAAAGACGTTTCCGTCACTCGTTCACACCCTCTCACAATAAAATTTGTAGCAGTGGGACAGGGGGTCAGGATTTACAATAAAAGCTGTTCCTCAGTCTTCCTGTGCAGCATTTCGGGGATGTCTTCCAGGGGGTAGTAGTGTGAAAACATGATGGAAAGGGCGCGAATAGTCTCTGATAATTCTGCAGACCTTACCATGGCAGTGTAATTTGTAGATACAGGGGGTCCCCGACTTACGAGCGAGTTCCGTTACTACGACTATCTCGTAAGACGAAAATCTCGTAAATCGGGGACTACCTTTTTTTTTGTATATACCGCACGAGCCGCCACTGAACACGTACATGTGCGGTAATGAACAGTTACCAAGCATTTCAACTATCCTAACACTTTAAAACACTTTAAAACATTTATAAAAAATATTAAAAATTAATTTCTTACTTTGAAAGCCGTTTCTCCGCGGTGTTCGACCATCCATCCAAACGAGCTGCCCGCAGCTGCACTCGTTAGCTGTTGTTAGCTCCACGTTAGCTGCGCTCGTTAAATTGTCAGTTCATCAAAAGGGTGTCGGCGCTCGCTGTTTCTCCGCGTTAGCTCTGTGTCCCCCGACATCTTAGGCTGCAAGGTGGACATTGAGGCGAGCTCCCGGCCGCAGATGGCCTCTCCGCGGCCTGTCGGCTTGGTGTCCCCGCCCGCTTAGCTTAGCTTCGTTAGCTGCGCTCGATAGCATGTCGGGCGGCGTAGTAGGAGCGATCGCGGAGCGATCCGCGGCTGCTGCTCCGGGCCTGAGACGTCCACAGAGTTCACCGAGTGTTTCCAGCTAATTTATCCTATGAGGCATCCTCTTATGGGAGAAACAGTCATCCAAAGCCGGCTGCCGAGTGCCGATAATGGCGGACCTCACTTGACCGCACTTGGGGACTGTAAAATGGCGGACACGGATGCATTTCCGGAAACGGCCGGAAGTCGCGCATATACGCTTCAAATTGTAAAAAAACATAATAAAAATAATTATACTTTATTTATAAAGCCATTTAAAACAACCACAGCTGCAACAAAGTGCTGTACACATGAAATTAAGAACATTTAAACACACACAAAAAAATATATATTTTATTTCATACTTTCATTAAATATGATAACCTCGTAAGTCCGGAACCTCGTAGGTCGATGTCCTCGTAAGTCGGGGACTACCTGTAGATGTTTATCAGAGGGGAGGGTGTGCAGTGTTGACCACCCTCCTGAGAGCTGCCTGTCTGCTTCTGAACAGTTTCCAAACCATGGAGTACGTCGAGACGCTTTCTACCCAGCAGTGATTAAAGTCTTCATCACTTGAGCAGAGTTGTGGTTCTTCCCTCGGTGTCTTAAAGAACAGTCAAGTCCATTCCTGTTTGCTTTTAGCTCACACGGCAGTTCCTGGAAGATGACGTGTGAGCAGTGTTGCTACTTAGAATTGACTTGCACATTTTAATTGAATTAAATGTTTTCTGTTTTCAGGTCACAGGTGGCTCTTCGTCTGCTTGCCCATAAAATCCAGTCTCCACAGGAGAAAGAAGCTCTGCAGGCTCTCACTGTCAGTAACCAGAATACACACACTTACAAATACTGTAACACACGCTTATGATGCAGATGCTTTTTAAAAACCTTTGTGCTCAATGTCTTTATTGAAAATGATCTTTTTTATGTTTTAACATTTATTGTTGTCTTATTCATGCTGTTTTCATTCATGGGCCTTCTTAAAAGTTATTTACTATAATACCTTCAAAGATATTCATGAATTTCCTAAGAACAAACCCCTTTGTTTGAACTCTGACAGAGTGATTTTGTGAGTAAATCTGTAACAAAAATTTACCCCATGAATGAAGAAAATGAACCAGCTGGTAAACGACACAGTTTGAGGGGTTTAATCGGTTTTCTTCCATGAAATGTTAACTTTCCAAAGCTCATGGGACTCGCCATGTGACATTTAAGGCTGGTTAACCTTAAAGACAAGTAGTGACAAAATCTGATCTTTCTCTCTTGATTTTTTTCTTCATGTTTCACTTCCAGAATGTGGCAACAATTATCTTTTTATTTTTTGGTGCTTTCCAGGTTCTTGAGGCGTGCATGAACAACTGTGGAAAGAGGTTCCACAGCGAGGCAGCCAAGTTTCGCTTTCTGAATGAGCTGATTAAAGTCTTGACACCAAAGGTACTTTTACACACAGTAAACCCGTTAAAAGTATGCTGCAGCAATAATGCATTAAAAAAAGATAACTTTTCTGAGAATTTATACAAGTCCAAATACCAGATTTTAAAGTGCAGTAATAGCACATGTTTTTTTTAATTGTTTTTGCACCTTTAAATGTACGGCAAATTTTAAGGGTTTGGAGAAGTAAACTTGTATTTGTCTTAAAAACGACCCTCTTATTGTTCTTTTGTCGGATTTACCCTAAAGTACTATGAGTAGGGATGCACAATATTAAATTTTTGGCCGATATGTTAATACTTATTTGACCTATAACCGATACCAATACCGATATTTTTGCGCCTAATTCTACTTACAGAGACCTTATTCTGCATGGTCTTTGTCAATTTGGCCTGCTACCAAAGGCAGATGACAAAAAGGGGGATGAAAATGATGTAACACTTCAACTTGGATTATGTTTAATGTCAATTTTATTCATGACATTTACTCTCTAACACAATGACAACACTCAAACAGTGCAAATGTGCAAATTTTCACAAATCTAAACTCAACGGCATGTGATGTCATAACGTTGTGCTGGCGCTGCAGGCATCCTTGTCACTGGGCTGTCATACAAAAACAGTCCCTTATTTTTATTTATTTATATATAACAGCGCCTTTCATCGGTGAGTTATTTTGATGGAATGGTCGATGTCCGATATTTAACTTTATTGCTAATATCATCCGATACAGATACCATGCTGATAATATTGTGCATCCCTAATTATGAACATTCTAAAAACTGTTTTTCTGTAGTATAAATTCCTGCAGGGCAAAATGCAAAGCCAAACTTTAATATTGTAATAAAGAACTAAAACAACAGTTTTATGTTAGAGATCAACCACACACACACAAAAAAAAAGTTAAAAGAAAAACATAATTCTGTCTGTTAAAATCCTGAATATACCTATTTAAGTGGCCAAGATGAGCAGATTTATTTCATTCATTGTTTGCGTGTACAGAATCAAAATAAATAGAAACAAATACAATTACTTTGTACATAATAAATATTCTGCTAACTGTATTCAAGTGGTATTTATTTTAAATATCAACAGATGAACAAATATCTCACAATAACAAATTCTATGATTAAAATGCCTAAAAACAATCAAATTTAGATTTATAAATTATAAAAATAAAAACTTTATTGATGGTGACGGATTGAAAATAGAAATCTTGCAGAGCAGTTCATGGAGAAGTTATTTATTAAAGCATGATTGGACAAAAAAAATGTATATAAGTTGTAGTATTGTATCTTTTCCATACTGATCACGTCAACCTAGTCTAAATTAACTTGAACTCATTGATTTTTTCTTCTTCTGAGCAGTACTTTGGCACGTGGACTCCACAGAAAGTCAAAGACAGAGTGACAGAGGTCCTGTACGGTTGGACACTCTGGCTCAAAGAAGAACCAAAGATTCAGGAGGCGTACCGCATGCTGAAGAAACAGAGTGAGGAGCAAGACAAACACAAATTATGATCAATCTGTTCAAAGTTTATCAGCCCAGAAAACCGCCGGCCTTCGAAACTCTACAGTAAAAACTAAAAATTAAAGCGACGTGCACAAAAAGCCTAAAGCCTGATGTCTGTTGCTCTGGAGAATAACTCTCTTTGTTTCCCTTCCTGTGTTACCCCGGAATTACACTGCACGCGGCTCCGCCCCGCTGCGGTCCGCATGTCGCAGCTGACGTGAGTCCTCGCCCACTGCCTCCGCTCCCCTCAGGTCCGCCTGGATGCGCCGCTCCAAGACACGTGCGAGATCGCGCGATAAATCAAGTGATAAATAAGTAAGTCAGAACAAAACAATTCATTCGGTGGAAGAAGGAGAACAACTGTAGAGAGACTGCTGCCTTGATCTTCTCTCGTAAATGAGCTACATGGTTTGAGCAACAGGAAGTGATGTTTACATTTCAGAATAAAATACTTTTTTATTTATTTATTTCTTGTATTGCGTTAGGCGTAGTCATAGTCATAAATATAATAGTTTAGTCATAGAATAGTCATAAATGATAGTTTGACAGCATTTTTGTACAAATAAATCCGTATAGAGCTAGGATTAGTCCGCCCGTGGTGATTTTATTTTGTAAATACGGAAGTTGTGCTCGTTCCTTTTCCTGTTGGTGCGACGTAATCTTCAAAAGTTGACTCCGGCACAGCTCCGTCATCCGGCAGAAATAGAAAAATTTCTAATTTTGACGGACTGCCGTCCGCTCTCCGCTGCTCACCGCCGCCGTGCGGAGCCAGTGTAAACTCTGTCATTGATTATAATGGGTGCGTATTTGCTGCGGAGGTCGGACCGGAGCGGGGCGGAGCCGTAACGCATGTGGTGTAATTCCGGGGTTAGACATCGTGAAGAAAGACCCCAAACTTCCAGACACGGTTATTATGGCCCCGCCTTCACAAAGAGCCACAGAATCTGTTTTTGACCAAGAAGACAAGGCCAAGGTGAGTGACTGTGAGTGTAAACGAAACCCAACAAACACATCTACTCCATTTTATGTACCCCAACAAGTGTGCGTTTCATCAGCTGTTAGCTAGATTACTGAACAGTAGCCGTCCTGAAGACCTGGAGACTGCCAACAGGCTGATCAAAAGCACCGTGAAGGAGGTGAGGAAGGCTGCGGTCAGTTCTACATGAATTACTGACTGTGTGAATTAATTTTGACCAACGTGTTGCTTCTTAGGAGCAGGAAAAGGCTGAGAAGGTGGCAAAGCGAGAGTCCACTCTGAAGGAGGTGGAGTGCAGCACCAAGCAGCTCCGAGAGCTGCTGGACCAGCACGTAGTTCCTGGGACGTCGCTCCAGCCCAGCGATGATGTGAAGGTATGTAGGACATCAAACAGATGAACAACGCTCCGACGCTGACCACAAAACAAGATGAGCAAGTTTGTAAGTCATGGCATTGTTTACTTTTGTTTAGATTAGAACAAAAGTACAATTCTTTGCTAAAATACTGGAACAATAAAGCGTTTAAAGGTGGGGTGACN
Organism: Garcialebias charrua; assembly: GCA_038048925.1. NCBI lineage: Eukaryota > Metazoa > Chordata > Actinopteri > Cyprinodontiformes > Rivulidae > Garcialebias > Garcialebias charrua. Next base: position 33,964 of record JBBPBX010012147.1, on the reverse strand, counting down.
GTGTTGGATGTTGGAAACGGTAAACCGGACATGTTCAGCATTGAGTTGGATGAGAAGCCTTTCCTTTCCCCTCTAATTGTCTGCTGCCACAGTTCAGTGGAGCTGTAACCCATCAAGGTTTTTTTTAAGTTGGCTCGTTGACCCATTCGGGCAGCAAAAGAGGTGACTCCTTTGGCAACAACTCATCTGTTAAAATTTTGGGGTGGGTCAAGCGCTGCACCAGTCCAATGTGAGCTCAGGACTAAAATCCTCTTACAAAAAAAAAAGCTCCAAACTGGACAACCAGTCAAGCCTTTGTTGGAAAATTGCTCAGCTCCTTCACACCGCTATATTCTATATGCATCAGATATCATATCAGAGAGCGTGATTCATGGCTCCTATCTAAAATCTGCGTCTAATATCATGCCGCCATGGTGAAACACAACCTCTATCACCATTTCCCTGACAACACCTCCATCTTCTTTCATGTCCTTTGGTGGGGAAGATGTTTGCATTGTTTTATTGGTGACTGAGGCATTTAATTCGTCCTCTGTCGTTCAGAAAGAAGCCACGTTGAATGGATCAAGGAGGCAGGGAGTGTGGTTGATCTTGTCCGGCCGTAAAGCTGGATTTATTAGCGGCTTCTGTGTTTGCCCTGGTCTGGAAGACAGCTGGCAACCGCCTATCTGTTTGTGATGAACATCTATTTCATTGTGAGGGAGACAGCGAGAGGAGCAGTTGCCATCATCGGCTGGTTCGCGACAGGGATGAACGACAGTGATGAATATAATGTGCAAATATGAGAGCAGGCTAACCAAAGGGTGCTTTTGTTATGCTAATGTTGTTATAGGTACTGATTGAGTCTTGATAATGTGTGTGTGTGTTCACACATGTGAGTGCACGTGTATGGACAGCTGTACTCGTGCTTTTTTTGTTCCTGACTCTGCAGCTTCCTGAAGTAATTACTCATCAAGTCAAAAAATCAGGAGAGCTTCAATTATGTCATTTTAATTTTGCCACAGCGATTAATAGGTTATTTCACTGGTTATCCAGCCGCCATGATAAAAAGAATGATGTGCGTCTGCCAGCAGAAGACAAGCAGAGCATCTTATTATCTTGCTTTAATTTTATTTATACAGCACAGGAACAACACAGATGTTATAGCTATAGCACTTTCAGGGTTTAAAACATGCTTTAATCTTTTATTTATTACAATAAGTTAAGAAGATCATTACTGAACTGTGGAAAACCTCGAGGGTAATCCCTTTAAAAAAGAAATGTTGGCATGTTTCTCCAGCATGCAGGGTTCCTGCTGAAGTGATGTGAACCTGGCAAATGAACCACCAAGTTTACACAATCATTTTAAAAGGGCATCAACAACAACAACAACAACAACAACAACAAAGAAACAGCCAATAAAAGAGAGAAAACATCAACTTGATGAATTTTTGCAAGAAAAGAAAATTCACAGCTCGTGTCAAGCTTTTAGCGGGATTGGAGCGTGACGTGCCGGGATGAGGAAGAGCGAGGTGATGAAACTGTCACGACAAGTTCCCAGATCAAACTCTAATGTTTAGCTAATGATCTGCGGCTTAGGCTCAGAAAGAGCAGAACGTTGAGGAAATGACTTGTTAGCACGGTTTCGTTGTGTCCGGGACTTTGCATTCACCCACAACCGCTCTCTCTCTCTCTCTTCCCCCCAAATCTTCTCATCTAGATGAAAACATTCTCATTCAGCCCTCTTTCCCTTTCTTCTTTCTTCTCGCCGGGTTTAATCTTGTAAGCCATTATTTTTCTATTTCCCCTCTCTGTCACTTTGCATTATTTTTGCTGCTGTAATTCCCATTCGTCCCTTCTGGAATCTTCCTGTCCTGCTTTGTCCCCAGGTCTAATCTGGACTTTCTGCCTGTTTTCAGTCCCCGCTCCCCATTCTCAGCGGGGCTCAGAGGGAATAGCCACGCATGACGCCCCTTCTATGGCAACCACACCTCCACAGGAAGGCAACGCCGACTTTTCGGATGGGCAGAGAAGGCCTTTGAGAAGCTGGCAGCAGAAGTAAATCCTTCTCTAAGGAACAAGGAGAATTAGCAGGGAGCAGTGGACTAGGGATTTAACCCTACCCCTCTCCTTTGAAAGGCACAGTCGGTCCCACTCCTGCGGCTAGCCACAATCAAACAGAGGAGGAGTGGGGAGGTGGCAGCGGGGAGAGGAGAACACAAACTCCCTGAATGACACAAGCAGTGGATTGTGGAGGAGCCTAATCCCACTTTAATACCTTTCCAAGTTCAGCTGCTAAAGAATGCTCTTTAAAACAACACCACTGTGTGAGCAGTGAAGGTTGACCGGGGGGAGGCACGCCATTCAACCTCCTCAACATTACCTGATTAGAGGTTTGTGGAGCAGGCCGCCGGGCCGACGCGCCAACAGGAGACACAGTGGAAGATGTAAACCATGATTTTATAAATAGAAAAAAAAAACCACACAAACTGGGGTCCGGTGATGCCGTTAGCCGAGGAAGAGACGCCGCCGGTCTCTGCAGAGACTTCAAACAATGTGTGACTGAATCAGACGGAAAGTGAGTTAGCTGATCGTTTATCAATTTTGATCCCAGAAACACCAAGACTACCTACAATCTACTTTCACCCGCTCGGTAACGCGACGCCTAGTGTTGCATTGGTAAGCAAGGCGGCACAAAGGGGGACCACCAGCATGACAGCTCTCATCCATGGCTCGGGCTTTTTCCTCCTCCCACACCTGAGCGCACAGATCAAGTGATGAGACCCTCCTGCTCGGATCAATGGCTGCATCTCAAGCAGAAACCTGTCAATATTTACCCAGTCCTCCCCACAACGGGACTCATAAATGAGGGTGGAAAAAAAGAGCCCATCTCAGCACATGCCTCCATCCCAGAGGGATCATTACGTCCTTCTTTTTTAATCTCACGTCCACATACCTGTAATCCCTTGTCTGCTCTTTCCTACATTGTCTGTGGTCGTTTCTTGCTCGCTGTAGCACATTATCACACTGCAGAGGCTTGTAAGGCTACGGAAAATGCAGTAACGAACAACAAAGAATAAAAAACAACCCAGTAAGGTTTGTAAAGAAAACAATAGTGTGTAGGGCTGAACAATTAATTGGATTTGTAACAATATTGCAATATGCTAAAAAATCGCAAATGTTGCAATTTGACTGGTCACGTCATCTTGTTGTGTGACTTGCAAGTGAGCGGAGCAAAGCTGAGCGGGGAGCAGAAGAAGTCAACGCTGCGCTTTAACCGGGTGCACAATGGCGTCAGGCTCGAGAGAAGCTGATACATCTGAAAGTTTGGTACCAAAGAGCGGCAGCACGTCCATTGTTTGGAATTATTTTGGCTATAAAAAAGATGCTGTGTAACGGCATGTATTGTGCACACCCTGCTGTTGCTACCTCTCGAGGCAACACCATGAATCTTTATCAACGCTAAAAAAACACCACAAAGCCATTTACGATGGTTGCATGGCTGCCAACGACCAGTGCTTCAACGTCAAGTATGCAAAGTAGCAGCCGACAGGGATCACTGACCAAACTGTCTGAAGGTACCCTGATGCATGCTCAATAATCCAGGTAGAAAAATCTAAAAAAGCTAAGTCTAGTCCTCTGGACATTCAAAAAAACAAAAACAAAAAAACAAAACAAAGCAAAAAATTGTAGAAACGTTTCGTCTTTCGTCCGAAAGACTTCCTCAGTCTGAGGTGCTGTGAATAGCAAACAACCATCAGGGTGCTAACGATCCATTGTTAGGCTGATGGTCCTCCTTGATCATGTGAGCAGCTGGTTTCAGGCTGTCATCAGCCAACTGGTTGTGTAACACTGTGAGAGGGTGCTATTTATAAGACTGAGCTGAACCCAGCACCTCAGACTGAGGAAGTCTTTCGGACGAAAGACGAAACGTTTCTACAATTTTTTGCTTTGTTTTGTTTTTTTGTTTTTGTTTTTTTGAATGTCCAGAGGACCAGACTTAGCTTTTTTAGATGTCTGAAGGTATTACTCCGTAAGAACATAATTCAAAATGGCACGTGGAAATAACTCGAGCAGTAATGGAGTTCATAGTGAAAGACATGATGCCCATTAATACAGTGCTGGCTTTAGTAAACACACTGGATAAGCAGTAAAGAATGCCCTCGTGCACACATTTTAGCCAAGTTGCTATCCCGGAGTTATATATATTAAAAAAAAAACTGCAGAAACAGAGTTGCAGCAGAGCTGAAAACTGTTTTTTGTAATTGAAACAGATTTATTGCTTGTGTTCATTGAAAAATACATGCGAAGAAGACATTGAAAAATAATTGCACATTAAATCGCAACATTGAGGTAAAAAAAAAAAAAGAATCACAATTAGAATATTTTCCAAGAATGTTCAGCCCTAATAATGTGTTCTCACATCTGACAAACTACGTTGCAAAAAAAAAAAAAAGTTCAGCTGAGGGACATCAGCTCTTTCCTTTTCCCAAACACTTTGGAGACCTCCCTTTGACCAGGATAAATGCAGCTTTTTTAAAGTGTGACAACATCTTAAGCTCACGCCACACGCTGCCAGTGATTTCTCCTCAGCAGACTTAACATTTCAAACTCCTGCTTCAGTACAGGCATGAGAAGAGGCAGGGCGGGAGAAAGAACATGTAGAGGAATGACAGGGGAAAGGGGGAGAAAGGACAGAGTGATAATCATGCAACATTTAGCAACACATGCAAAACAGTCCTTTCCTTTTTTTTTTTTTTTTTTTTGCTTTTGAACAACACTCTGAGAAATACCATAACAATTTAGGAGAAGAATAGGCAGGGCCATTATGTCACGACAACCCTTCAAAGACGGAGGATGAGGATTATCCAGGCAGCAGCTGTTAGCTATTACTTTGAAGATGGGCTCTTCAGGCAGGAAACCTGTGGCCATGCCAGTCATGAAGAGCTGAGAGATACGCTCTGTGAGGCAGCTCATAAACAAGACAAACTTTCTTGAAATGGTCTATTCTTAACAAATACTGATCATGCTTATGGAAAAGGTTTGAACATGACACTCGTTCAGTGTCTTCCACTGAGTCAGAGCGGCACATTCACCTGCTAATCATAACAAGGATGAACATTTTGCTTATTTGTGGCACAAAAAATGGAATTATACATGGAAGAGCACAGATATAACACTGCAATTAACATCTGGAATTTACTGCAGTGAATTGAAAAAACATGTTTCTGATTTTTTTAATAACTAAAATTTTTGTTTTGTTCTTTTTGTTCCCAAAACTTGTTCTGTGCCACATCCTGCGCCTTAGGGGGAGATACAATGTTTTTACTACATTTATTTGAAAGGTTTTACAACCAGTTTCTTTTAAAATTAAAATTTTTACACATAAAACAAGGAATTTATCCAGACAAGATTTTGTTAGTTGTACAACAGCTCACAGTTAATAGATTTTTTATTATTTCACCGATCATTGTATCGAGTTCTGAACGGTTTTAGGAAAACATCGGATCGTATTATTGTAGATTGTTGGGTTGACAAAATCCTTTGCAATGACACTCCCATGTTCTGCC
>JBBPBX010012146.1:0-54593 GCA_038048925.1 Garcialebias charrua | reverse complement strand
TGAGAAGCTCTGTTTTTATTGGCTGGTTAAAAACTCTGTTTTTATTGGCTGGTTAACGGCGGGTCACTGTGGCTTTTTAGAAATTCTTATTTACCACCTGGAGAAGCAAGGGGACTATAGTTTTTTTCAGAGATTACTTTGTCTAACATCAGTCTGTCAGGAGATAGTGACAGTGAAGAAATATGTTAAAAATATATTTTTAGACAACTTACAGACTGCACTACAGAACTGCAGACTGCACCTTTAAGTCTGGAATGAAAAATAAATGAGCAAAAAGTCACATAAGAAGGAAATGTTCTGTATTGAGTATGAATGTGTGTTTGCACGCAAGAAAATGTGTGACATTAGCATGACTGGCTGAAGGTCAAATGAAAGACTTCATTGAGTCCCTGCAGGTGTGTTCATGCGGGCCAAGAGATTGAACTTGAGAAAACAAGGAAGGAACCAGGAGCAAAAGAGAGCGAGTAAATGCCCCTCTTTATGTAAAAACTCCATCAGCAACCCCTCCTTGTGGCTGACTGTACTCGCTTCATGAAAAGTAGACAAAATAAACATGCACCTACTTCATTACCTGTCGTAAGTTCATAATTCGTGTTTCCATTTTTATTTCCAGGTGATTGAAGTGAAGTTTGAGAAGATGGATTTAGAGTCAGATACGTACTGTCGCTATGACTATGTGGCATTGTTTAACGGTGGAGAGACCGATGACTCAACGAGGATTGGTAAATTCTGTGGTGATAGACGACCAGGGTGAGATACCGGCAAACAAATTTTTTCAAATACATTCTAAATGATTTTCCCTATTTCACTATACATTATAGTTTAAATACTCTAATGTCCCTCATCTCTGTGTAGAACTATAGTAACGAATGGCAACGAGCTTCTTGTCCAATTTGTGTCCGATCTGAGTGTGACCTCAGATGGATTCATGGCCCATTATACCAGCATACCCCGTGAATCCCGCACACCTACTTCTGGAGTTGACTTCATCTACAGTCCCATGCCTGCCTCCAGGCCACAGAAACCAACTGTAGAGCCAAAGAAGCCCATCAAACCAACACCTAAACCGCCATCCAAGCCATCTTTAAAACCAACACCTAAACCAACTTTGAAACGAACTCCAAAAGCAACTGCCAAACCATCTTTAAAACCAACCACTAAACTGATCAAACCAACTCTCAAACCACCTGTTAAACTCAGACCTGGGCTCCGTCCAAAACCAACCCCCAAGCTTCCCAAGAAGCCAATATCGAGGGCTCCACTGGTGAAGAAACCTCCCATTCGCAGACCTACCTCCAAGCCAGCAGTCAAGCCCACATCTAAACCCAAACCAAGTAAATCAACACCTAAGTTCCCTGTGAGAAAACCTACCATGAAACCCAAAGCTAAACCAACACCCATACCAAAACCAACCCCCAAACCAAGCACTAAGACTAAACCCACACGCAAACTTGCTGTGAAACCCAAGCCCACCATGAAACCTAGAGTCAAACCAGTGAAGCCGACTCCAAAGAGTAGAGTTAAGCCAACGGTTAAACCCAAGATAAAAGCTAAACCAACACCTAAACCAGGACCGAACAAGACAGTGACGAAGAAACCCATTGTCATTAAGAAACGTGAGTTGAATTAAGCGATTTGTGAATCTTTTCCCTTTGTGCCTGTATTGAGAAGAAAGTTAGTATACTTTCGTCTGCATACGTTTGTTGACTGGTGAATTGTCTGCAGCTTACTTGCTGAACCCACTGTGTACACAGCCCTGTAAGAGGACAGGGACTCTCCAGTCCAGCTTCTGCACTCATGAGTTTGGTAAGCTACAACTTGATCTGTCCACATGTAAAAAAAGAAAAATGAAAAAAAAAAAAGAATGTTGTTTCTAACAATTTGGTCACTCTTTCAGTTATTACTGGAAGGGTTACTTCACTGACCAGTGGTACAAGTGGATCAGCTACAGTTGAGGTGTCCCTGATCAGGGCCTACAAGACGGGACTTCTCAACCTCACCAAATCAGGACTCATCAAGTCAGTCATTCTGAACTCTACCTGCAAGAGATGCCCTGGACTTATCAAAGGTACAAGTATCACTGTTTCTCTTTATTTGGCATTTGGGACCCATATTTCTATGCTAAATAATTTGAACTGTTTATTATGAGTACAGAGTGGAAATCTTCTTTGAGCATCTTTTTGTGGGAAATGGCTGGGTGGGTTGAAAAGTCAGAGAGAAATTCTTTCAAGGAAGCCAAGTTAACACCTAGTCCAAGTAGACCAAAGCAGATTGATCCATTGATCCATCCATCCATCCATTCTCTTCCACTTGTCATGGCCAATCAGGTCACGGGGGCAGCAGCTTAAGTGGGGATGTCCAGACATTTCTTTCCACAGCCACCTCTTCCAGCTCTTTTGGGAGGATTCCAAGGCGTTCCCAGGACTCAGGACATTCTCCTGAGTCTTCCCGGGGTCTCCTACCAGTCTGATATACCCGGAGCACCACCCTAGGGAACATCCTTACCAAATGCTCAAACCACCTCAAGTGTCTCCTCTGAATGTGGAGGAGCAGCAGCTCTTCACCGAGCCACAAGATGACTGAACTTCTCACCCTATCTCTAAGGGAGAGTCCAGTTACTCTGCATAGGAAACTCATTTCAACCACATGTATCTGCGGTCTTTTTCTTTAGGTCAGTTTGTGGTCATAATGGATGGTAGGAATTAGGGATAGGGCTGATCCGATCCAGTATCGGCCTCCAATACCAGCATAATTTACATATCAGATTTTCCGATTCAACCTGCCGATATTTCCGATCCATGATGCACGTTGGCTTCAAACTATCAAATTGGTTTCAAACTACTGTATCAAATTGATTTCTTGAACGGAGAACACGTGTGTTACACCATATTCTGTGACTTCTGTCTTAACATTGTGTGAGTTAAACCCAATGAAGACACCCTGAGCCTCACAACAGGTAACACCCAAACTTTAATAGCACACAAGAGGCAGGTCTATATCACAGACATCCAAAAACAATCAAAAACGGGGAGTGGACTGTGTTGATTTCCCATAATGCTTAGCGGTATGTTAGAATTCCAGGCTCCACCATAAGTGAGATGGACGTCTGTGATATAGACCTGCCTCTTGGTGTTTCCTGTTGTGAGGTTCAGAGAGTCTTCATTGGCTTTAACTCACACAATGTTAAGACGGTAGTCACAGAATATGGTGTAACCCATGTGCTCTCCATTCAAGAAATTCATTATTACAGTCTCATATAAAATCAGTGATGTTGATATCGGAATTGGATTGTTATCGGCCGATACCCAGAGTTAAGTATCGGGATCGGATCGGAAGTAAGAAAATGTGGATCGGTGCATCCCTAGTAGGAATGTAGACTGACCAGTAAACAGACACCTTTTACTTACTGCTCAATTCCCACTTCATCACAACGGACCGACACAGTCTACAATACTGCAGAAGCTGCACGTATCCACCGGTCAATCTCATGCTCCATTCTTCCCTCACTTGTAATCAAATCCTTAAAATATTTCAACTCTTCCACCTGAGGCAACACCTCACCCCCAAATCGGAGAGCAATCCACCTTTTTCCAACTGAGGACCATGGACCTATATGGAGGTGCTGATCCTCATCCCAGCCACTTCTCACTCGGCTGCGAACCACTCAAGTGAACAACTCCGTTCTCAGAATATTTTCTTTATCTTGGTTCATGCAAACGCCATATTGTAAAATTTTACATTGCTGTCACTTTCTCATTAGGAGGTTACGTAGTCCCCCTTCACACTGGGTGACAACCAACAAAACCTGTTAAAAGGTGTATGTTGCAAAAAGTTTGTGGAGGCAATTAAACTACTTGGTTCAAAGTTTATTCCTTGATTTTTTTTGTCCCTGAGAAACTTTTCTGCACCCTCACCATAATCTATATGTCAGTAACATGTTCCCCCAATAATGCAACCACTTACCAGGGCAGCACTGCTGGTGCCCCATTCTGACATACCCCATTGACCTGTCTTTGTCAGCAAAATATCTCAATTTAAATGAACCTAGTAAAAATTAATCATTGGATGCACATATAACTGAAAGTTATGCACCATAACTCATGTTCCCTGAAGAAAGGGAACGAGGTGCAACATACTTGCTATGGGAATTGCGCCCCCGCGCGATTACCTGAAGGAATATACTCACGCCTTTTTTTACGGCTAGGGGCGTCATCGCCGCGCCAGAGGCCCCGCCCTCTGGGTACTTAAGCGGCTTGCGCCCCTCCATCTTTCTCCAAAGTTGCACTTCACCGAGCTTTCAGCATTGAAAAGGGCCAGCTATGTTGCACCTCGTTCCCTTCCTTCAGGGAACATGAGTTATGGTGCATAACTTTCAGTTCCCTTTCAGTCTGGTCTCTCAGTGCAACATACTTGCTATGGGAACGTAATCCATTCACGCCCTTGAAATGCTCAGTAAAATGCATGCTAGAGTGAACGTCTGCCTTTGACCAGCAGGCATCCCAAGGCTACTTTCTATTGTGTGTTAGAAAGGACAGCCTGAGTGACGTCACCCGCAGTAACATCCAAACTGTAATGCTTTGCAAAAGTATTTAATGAGCTCCAATTCGCAGCAGCACAGATGTCTGCGACTGGTACACCCTTGAATAATGACCAGGAAGTGGCCAAGCCCCTAGTGGAGTGAGCATGCACTCCAGAGGGTACCTGTTGACCTTTGCTACTGTAGGCCCTTTTAATGGCCTCAGTCACCCAATGTGAGAGGCGTTGTTTTGATAGGGCTCTCCCGGTAGCAGGTGCTGCAAAGCAGATGAACAGTTGGTTTGTTTTCCTCCATTCGGCTGTTCTCTGCATGTAGGTGCGTAAAGCCCTCACTGGGCAGAGAGCCTGTAGCCTTTCCTGTTCCTGAGTGAGGACAGGAGCAGGTGGAAAGGAGGAGAGATCAAAGTCTAGACTCCTATGGTTCAGAGTCAAGACCTTGGTAGTGTATGCGGGATTAGGCCTTAGTGTGACCTTTGACCCATCAGGGGCAAATCTGGTATACATTGGATGTACAGATAATGCATGGAGGTCACCCACGTGTTTCGCCGAGCAAAGTGCCAGGAGTAGAGCAGTTTTATAAGATAGTAAATCTATCTTATTTTATTTTATTTTTTTCCATTTATAGATGGCCTCCCTTCACACCTTATAGCCATCCTCTCACTCCAATATGTATTTTTTTTTTTTATTTTTTTAATAGAGAGAAAGAAAGAAAAGAGAAAGTGAGACAACAAAACAACAATTATCCACAAAAAGAGCACAAGGCAAACACACCAAACCTCCGTCCACAATCCTGCAAAGCACATGACAGAACACAGCAACGAAACATACAAGCATAAAGACTGATAATATTCATGACCTTGCAGTAGATTTCTATAAATACACATACCCATACCTACAAATATATATACAGTATACATACATATATATTTATATTCATTTATATACCCATCTACATATATCTACATATACATCCCTGCATCCATTTGTGTGTGGTTGTGAGCATGCATAAGTGAATAAGGTTCCTCCAATAGAACATTTAGTAGCGATTGTGAAGCATCAGAGATCCGTCCCCCCAAAGCCCGAGACAGACGAAGGGGCGATCAAAGCCCAAGACCCCAGGAAGGACCCCGAGCCCAGAGTCCCCAGGACCACCCGAACAGGACGAGCCACTCGTCCACTCCCCAGATCCGACCAAGGGGAAGAACCGGACGAACCCCACCAGGGACCACACACAATGACCCCCCGGGGTCAACAGCGACAAATACACAGGCCCCCGCCGGAGCCCGCTGCACCGACGTAGCCCCAGGGCCGGTCACCGAGGCCCGGGCACCGGGGACGCCCATCCCTCAGGTCCAGACCCGACAGGACCAGAGGACCCGAGCCCCACCAGGCAGCCACCAGGCCGAGCCGACAAACGCCCAAGCGCCCAGCCCCAGTAAATCTATCTTAACCTCGCTCAGTGGCTCAAATGGAGGGTCACAGAGGGCCCCCAGGACCAGGCCAAGATCCCAACCAGGGGTCAGGGTCCTGCTGGGTGGTTTAGTCTGAAGGACACCTTTCATAAATCTTATTATGATTGGATGTGCTCCGGGTGTCCGGTGTCCCCAGCCTTCGTGACAGGCTGAAATAGCTGATAGGAAAACTTTAATCGTTGAATAAGAACAACCTTTTTCCAGTAAGTCCTGAAGGAAAGTCAGGAGCTGAGCCAAGTTGCATGCATAAGAAATAATATTTCTTTCTGAGCACCAGGCTTCAAAAATACGCCACTTTTGTGCGTATAAAGATTGTGTTGATCCAGCACGGGCATTTTGTATGGTCAATACCACATTTTCTGGCAAGCCTGATGCCATCAACCTGTTCTTTTCAGCCAACAAGCTGAGACTTTTGGCAGTTCCTGGCCTAAGTGGTTGTACTGCCCCTTCTGGTGACACAGAGGCTGTTAACCCCTGGGGGTCAACCAGATTGGGAAGGAGGCCTCCTTGCTGATGTGCTCCCAAGTTACCCTGCTCAGGGTTAATTGAGGGCAGATGTAACCTGTCATCCTTATTAGACAGGTTTGGAGCAGAAAATCTATTTTCCTCCTCCAAGTTTGGAGTCCTACTGTGAGGCTGCGAGTTATGTAAACGAGCAGACCTCCTGACTCCAATCCGTTTTCTGGGGTGGTCCAGTCTACTGGTCCTTGGCTTTAATGGAGCGTTGGTACCAGGTAAACCGACCGAGGTCTGTGTTTCACCCTTTGGGAGAATTATTTTTGAAAGCAGATTTGGATCAGCACAGAACGGGAGGTGACGTGCTGTCTGAGTACTGCTCGGGCATTGCGTGTCCCTCGTTAATAACAAAGGAGCAGCTGCACCGTGAGAGTGTGGGAAGTTCCTTTTGGTTTGGCAGACTTCAGATTATTTGGTGATAAAGAGCTCAGTCCCCCTCGAAAAACAGGAAGAGAGATCTGATTCGGCTCTGACTTGTTTTCATCCACAGCAGGCTGAACACAGTCACTGTTGTGAAGGTGTGAAGTTTGTGGCTGCCTGAGGGCGTCTGATGTAGCCCCCCCCCCGTCGTCAGACTCTGTCAGCTTGCCTCCCTGAGGTGCGGACATGTCACGTGTTCGTCTGGTTAGTGTATTGGCTGTCCCATCGTTCACAACGGAACGAGGGCTTGAGCACGTGACCCTCCCCACCTGTCTCCCTGAGAGGTGTGTGTGGGGGGGGTTCGCAGACGCCTCTGTGTCTGCTCATTGCAGATGAATCAGAGGCACTCTGCTAGGGTTTATTAATTATGCTAATACCCCGTGGGCCGTGAGGGAGAGGGGGAAAAAGGCCCTCTCCCTTTATGACGGCTTGCAGGCCAGAGGGACCTGTTTTGCTGAAGATTGTGTGTTGTTGTTGTTGTTGTTTTTTTGAGAGTCAATAAAACAGAGAGGAGCTGTTTCATGAACTTTATTCGTGCTTATGTGCAATGACGTACATGATTTTATGTCACTCACAGCAGAGAAAGCATGATTTGTGCATGCTGTAAATAAACCAGCTGTTTGTACTGTGTTACAAGCAAAGTCTGGACATGAAGGGATCATTCCCGTTACCACGTGGGCGGGTGATCGTGTAACGTGGAAACGTGGACCTGGTTCATCAGGCACGTTTTTGTCTGTTGTCACGATTCGCTGAGGAGGCCCTGTGCTTGGTCACCTGACGGGGGACAAACCTGTTTTTGCTCCATGCGTGCTCGGTACGAGGTGGGCCCTGTGGGGGTCTCTGCCTGGGCTCCTCCTCGTATGCTGGCCGCTTCTGCGGTGGGGCACGCGTTGCAGCTTTTCCGCTAGGTAAGCCAGCATTAACGCGGACGCGTTCATGGCGCGTACCGCGAGTAACTGAGCCCTGTAGCATTTCTCGAGTAGAGACGCTGAGGCTCGACAAGCCTTGCTGGGAAGAGTTGGTTTTGTTCCTGATGATTTAGGAGCCAGGTGAGACGCTAGTGTGTCCTCAATCTGAGGCACGTTAGCTATTCCCACTTCATCCATCCCATCTACGTCGAGGAACTGTGAGAGGGGAAGGAGCATGGGGGCTCTTGGTTGAGTCCAGGTGCGAGTTAGTTCTGTGAGGAAGTCCGGGAACACGGGCATCTTTTGCCTCGTGGCGGCCTGCTACTTCGAGTAAAAATAGTTTCCTGCCAGTCTCGTGAACTGTTGGCGAGGCTGAGGTTCAGGCCATGATGTTCAGGGCGTCCGTTGCTCTGTGGCACAAGTCGAACAGAGCAGGGATGGAAAAGTCAGTTTCTGGGAGCACAGGTACCAGGGTCTGGGAGAGATCTTCACCCTGATCCTCCAGTTCCACGTCCGCCTCCTCCGTTGAAAATTCGCCCGAGGCTGAAATCGAGATCTCGTCCTTGTTCATCATGCCACAGGTGTCGAATTTGACTGTTAGGTCCACCATAGGAGCCAGCACGTCAGGGCTGTCGCCCCATTCGACACGTGTGCTGTCATGTAGAGCCATGCTCTTTAACTCCGGCGTGGGAGTGAGGGGCTCCGTGGTGTCCGCGTCCGTTGTTGTCGCTGAATTGCCTATGGCTTTAGCGACGAGGTCTACCCGATGCCACAGCATCGCATCCATCATGAGGCTGCAGTGTGGGCAAAAGTCGGGCGTATGCAGTGCTGTTTTTGCATGAAGCATTCCCAGGTAGACTGGACAGGCCTCGTGGGTGTCTGTTGCTGCGAGGGAAAAGCCGCATCCGCTGGGACAGGCGCGCAAAGTTGGGCTCGCCGTCCTGCTGGTTTTCCTTGGAAGTCTCGCCTTTCGCTTTCCTTTCTCCGGAGGCATGTCCGAGATGAGGCGCGTGAGTCCTTCCAGAATCTTTTTTCTTGAAATGTCTCCTCCGTCGCGTCGCTTTCGCTGGCTAGCTCGCTAGGAGTTAGCAAGGTAGCTTTTTTCTTGTGGCGTAGTTAGCGCCGTTGAGTGAAGCAACCTGCAGAGAGAGGAGAAGAAAATACTTCGGGGTTAAAAAATGTGCCGGACTAGCTTTCGCTAGCCCAGCAGTACGCAGGAATAATTCTCTGTGCGCTCTATGCAGGGAGCAAGCTCACCTCAGGTTGAGCGAAGAAGCAACAGAGAAGTCCCGCGAAGAGGTAGTTCAGGTTTAAGCGAGGTGAAGGGCAAAAAGAGAAAGATGGAGGGGCGCAAGCCGCTTAAGTACCAGAGGGCGGGGCCTCTGGCGCGGCGATGACGCCCCTAGCCGTAAAGGCGTGAGTATATTCCTTCAGGTAATTGCGTCGGGGCGCAATTCCCATAGCAAGTATGTTGCACTGAGAGACCAGACTGAAAGGGAACTACACTGCTGCTCTTGGGTCAAAATGGTCCACCGGGCCAAACTGATGCTTTGTGGACCTATATCAGAAGACAAATCCTGAACTCCTGCATTACCATTTTTCAATTAGCTTGTGTAAAAAACATTCCAACTGATAATACTCTGAGAGAACTAAAACTTCTAAAATTCAGTTATGACTTTTGGTTTTCGTGGACCTCCATCCGGCCACTTCTTGAAGATGTGCGTCAGGATACAGGTGCATGCTAAAAAAAATCCCATCATGCTAGTATAACTCCACCGCCAAAACAATTTTGTGTGTGTGCTATAGGCTGTTTTTATGACCCTCTCAGGATGTATGTTGGAAGTTTCTGCACCTCCACCATCAGTTTCAGCTTTGCTGTGGAGGAGAAAACCCTGGACATTACTTTTCCATCGTTGCGCACACAGGTTTCACATTGACGATTACTGGTGACGAACTGTGGGCACACAGTCTTATGTGTAAAAACCACATCTGCATCAACACAGGTCTAATTCAAAAGGGACACCCATGATAAACTAGCATTAGAATCATATTCAATGGCAGTGGAGTTTTTTTAAATATGGCAGCAGTCCACTTTGGAACTGACCCTGCTCCAGTTAGCCGTTTACTGTACTTATATATTTGAGGTATTCTGACGTTTTTGTGAATCCGTCTCTTGTCCAGGTCAGAACTACGTGTTGATGGGAAAAGTTGATGCTCAGGGCAACGGCCACCTGAGTCCCTCAAGCTTCGCGCTGCTCTACAAACCCGTACATGCCAAAGCACTGGACGCTCTGTCTCGCAAACCGTGCTGACATCACGGCCTCATCCACCAATCAGAGCGCCGGCTCTGAATGAGATTTCACCTGACAAGAAGTGGAATTGTTCATAGTCATATCCTGCACAATTTTAACACAATACTGTTGTGAAAAGCTGTTAACGTTTTAAAAAATAGTATTTCATTTTATATTTTGTATGTAATTTATGTTGATTAAATAATACTACTGTGTTAATAAACACATAATAAACACAGCTGAGGAAGATATAGTTTTTGCAGTTTTTACTGACTAAAAAATGGAGATAAAGGTAAGCACCTGGACACTTGTTCTTGTGCTCATAGGAAGTTGATTTTTTTGTCAAACGTGACCTTATTACATGCAGTGTTCAATGAGACTAACCTGTATAAAGGGCAAAACCTATTTGTCTGTTAGCAAAATATCTCATGAACCAATGAATGGATTTTAGTGAAAATTTCAGAAAATATATTTTTTTCTTTCAACCTCTATTTAGCTAATATGAGACTTAACCGCTTCCATATTTTAGCAGACCCAGGAGGGATTTAAAGATGAAAATGTACCAGTGTGAGAGTCTGTGTGAAGTTAATGATGACCTGTTGACCAGTGAATGTGCAATGATTTTGTACGGTACTTACAGCCAGTTAGTGCACCATGATAGACAGCATGCAACATCTGCAAGGTGATTGCAGAAGCATTCATGTAAATAATGTCACCATAGTCAATAGACGGAAGGAAAGTAGCAGTTATAAGGAGTTTCCTAGCGTTTAGAGTTAAACAAGATTTCTGGAAAATTAAACCTTTTTAATTTAAATTTATTTTATCAAGTTTTTGACATGAGGCTTAAAAGAGAGATGTGCATCGACCAAGATACCCAAGTATTTGGAAGAGTCGACAAATAATAGGAGCAACATTCATAGACAAGAGGAAGAACTGCTGGGATCAACTTCCTGTTTGACAACATCCATTTGATTTTATCAGCATTTAGCACCAGTCTGTGAACGAACAAGTCTGACAGGATGATGTCGAATGATGGAAAACCTTAGATTTAGCTCGACAATACACAACTGTATCATCGGCATAGAAATGTAAAGATCTATCAGGAATGGTCTGACCTACTTATGTAGATTGTGAAGAGGGTGGGTCCTAAGACTGAACCTTGTGGTACACCATTGTTCACATTTAAATAACTGGAAACAATACCATTGTGCTGAACATGTTGCCTCCGATCTGAGCGATACTTCGAAAACCAAACGATAGTGTGATTTGAGAAACCACCGTCTGAGAGCTTATGGTATAAGATGTCATGGATCAAAAGCTCATTGGATGTACATCAACAAATGATCAACTTTGGGAGTCAACTTGGTTCAAGATGGCCGCTGCAGCTACTCAACCTTAGCAAATACAAAATATCTCTAGTAATTCTAGATATTGAGGTAAAATTTAGTGTGGTAGTAGCTGAGCCATCCCCATAACTCCAACTCCTGATCTGACTTTAAACGTTCTCACTGAACACATACGGTCCTGTTTAGTTTTTAACCTTTTTATTATTAATGGCCTCCTTTTGTGATCTTGGCCCACAATAAAGTGAGCTACAATCTGATGCCACATTGTGAATATGTGGTTTCTCCCCCTCAACCCAATGCTAGTCAGGTGATAATACGTACAAATAATTTTTCAAACCTTTTGGGATTGGACTTTTAAAACCTTTTAACATGGAAGACAATGCAGTCAGACTGGTTTCTTTCATTTCGCAAAATACTAAAAGCATTTGACATAAAACAACAAATCTTTAATGTAAAAAAATCCAGCTTTTATTTTAAAGTATTTATCAACTGAACAACTTTGAAGGCAGCATTGTTAGTAACACATCAGGTGACGAACAGAATAACGTCTTAAAGTCTCTAAATCAATAAACGGTTTTCTTCTTTCACTGCGGTTTATTTCTCTTTAACTCTTATATGAAATATAATTGGGTTGAAACTACCCACATTTGAATATTTGTGCTCATTCAAAAAAATAAAGTGAGTTTCATACAAAAAAGGTTTTAGAAGTAAAAAAAAAAAAAGCTGCAGATGATTTTTACAACAGTGTTTTATACTGAACAGGTTTTTGTTTATAAATCCCAAAATATATTTTATATAAATGAGCAGGCATTGACATTCAAAACACAATTCTTTGTCTCTTGTGCTCTGTGTAAATCTATAATCAAAGCTCGACATATAAAACACACGTGTTTATTTCTACAGCGTTTATATCCGAACAGTAAATCTAAAAATAATTATATTTTCAGTTTCTTCATAGGTAGAAAACTCTCAGCCATGAGAAAGAACATAAAGAGATAGTCCAGAGCTCTTTAAGTGGGCGTTCGGTGGAAAAGTTATAAACATCTTACCTGTTGCAGATAGCATTTTGAACAACTAGGTTGGAGAAATATTCCTGTGATTCAGTCCGGAATGACGAGCTAACAGCTAGTCCAAGCGGGGCTAGTACTGTACCCAGGTGGTTTAAAACTACTTTAATCTTTTGTATTGCTGCCATTTATTAGTTATTTACATAAATGATTATTTGCAAGTACTATATAGTTACTATTAGTATAGTTTTATAGCATTATTATAGTACAAGTATAGTATACTGGTATGAGTTGCTTGTTCGGTGTCCTGAAGTGTCAGAAAGGCTCATCTGAATAAAATGTATTATAATCTTCATCTTCGAACTAGCTGTTAGCTCATGAGTCTGTTCAAAATTAAAGGGATCGTCTGGTCATTTTTAAAGTGATGCTCTATCAAATAACTCCAGATACCAGCCTCAAATACTTGTATTTGTATTTATTAAATAATAATAATAATAATAATACCGGTACGCACAAAACCACTTTTTCCCTTGGTGACATTGTTTCATTGCACAAAGTAACTGAGGACAAAATACGTCCTTAGTTTAGAGACATTTCAGGGTTAACATGTAAAGCCAGCAGACCGTTTGCTGTGTCCCATATAAGTACTAGCTCATTAACCATTAATACTCAGTATAGGCAAGTATTCAAACTCAAGTACTTGTGCTCAGTCTGCAAAAACTCATCGAGACACCCGTACTCTCAGCAGTTATCAGCCATGACTTTAGTCATCGAGTTTGGAGAAAAGAGCAGAAGTCTTTAACCAGGCTATGCTAACGTTAGCTAAACGAGAGTCCGCATTTGTCAACTTTCAGTCTTATAAAACAACTCTCTCTGTAATGTCACACCAGTGTCATCGAACACTACATTTTTGGCTATTAACCTCTACACTTGTGCGTGACGCCCTAGTAGTTTGTTGACGTTTCCTCAGCCGAACAATGTCCGCGTTATGGCATGAATGTATGTGCGCGGAGTAAAGGCTAGCTGCTGAACGTCAACAGTTCGGCTGATCAACACATCGAATCAGTCCAAAACTCTGACAGAAAAAGCTGTTTCAAAGCCTGAAAAACAATATGGCGCTCGTTTAGCTAGCTGTTAGCCTAGCGCAGAGCTCATTCATTAGAGCCCATTTCACTAGCGGTTTGTTTAGCCACAAAATGTACTTGACCCTTGAACACATACTTGATACATCCTCATTTATAAAGTATTCATTAAAAACTATACTTTAATTGTATAGTATTTTAGTGTTAGGACAAAAAAATATATTTATATTTCCACAAAGGATACTGTGCACCAAGGCCGTGGTTAAAAGATCACAGTTACTGAAAGCAAGAGCTCAGGGGCCGGATATCCAGCAGTTATTGTCTTTAAGTACGTTTTTTTACGGTTTAAAATGGGAGTTTTATTTAAAAATTAACCCAATGGTGGGCCGAACTGAGCTCACCCGTGGGCCCGATTTGGCCCCTGGGCCACCAGTTTAATAGCCCTGTTTTTAGAAGCTTTTGTTTTCTTAGCCCTCTGCAGGAGGGGGCAGACGAGCCCTAACCTGAAGAAAGACTTTCTCCTCTTTGTGTTCTGTGACTATAAACACTATAAAAATGGCCAAATCATCCACATGAGCTCATTTGTCCTAACCAAGGTCACCCACAGTGCACATCTACAACAGGTAAGATGTTAATTGTTTATTACATTTCCACAGAATTCCTCCTATCACTTCAAAACTTACAAATTCTGTAAGTCAAGCAGAACTCTCCAGGAGCTGGGGTGAACGTTGGTGTAGACCCCCCCTCCCCAGTCATTTTTTCATTTTTCTTGAGTTCCTCAGAGAACCACAGCCACACGTTTTAAACCTCGGTACAACTGGAACACCAACAATGGCGGTGGCACAGGATGCGACATTGCTTGGGGAAGCGTCTCTACACGTCATCGTCGGGGTCTGCGCGCCCGCAGAGGCACATGCAGAAGAGGACGCAGCAGAAGATGACCCCAAACAGGCCCACCAGGATGTAGGTCAGCGTCGTGGTCCAGAAGGCGTACAGGTAGAGGGTCTTGTTGCAGTAGGACTCCAAGTCTGTTGCGTTCTTGACGTAGTTTGGCTGATAAATAGAGTAGATCCACACATTACCTAGAACCAAAACAAAAAGAAAATAACGATGCATGTCGTCATCTAGAACTTACAGGTCCTGCATATTTTCCAAGAACATGATAAGGATTTGTGAGCAGCCTTCATAAAAAATAAAGAAAATGTGGACATCTAGTGGCTCACGTGTGTAACTACAATCTACAGTTTATGAGTGTCGGTTTGTCTGTCTGTTAGCAAAATATCTCATTAACTGCTGAATGGATTTTATTGAAACATCCAGAAAACAATCACTGAATGGGAATCTATATATGATTAGCTTTTAGAGGCAACCTGATTTAAGACGGCCACCACAGCTAACTGATATTAAAAAACACAAAAACTGCTATAATTCAACCAATTTCACAGATATTGAATTAAAGTTTGGTGTGGTAGTACCTGAACATTGTCCCAGACAGATACTTTGAAGGCAACATATTTCAAACATTTTTGCTTAAAATCTTGGCATTAACTTTTGGAGTCAATTATGTTTGTCTGTTAGGAAAATATCTCATGAACTGCTGAATGGATTTTAATGAAACTTCCAGGAATCAATCACTGAATGCACAGCTACATATGATTATCTTCTGGAGTCAAAGTAATTTAAGAAGGCCACCATAGCTAATTGATATTGAAAAACACAAAAACCGCTATAATTCAACCAACTTCCCAGATATTGAACTAAAGTTTGGTGTGGTAGTAGCTGAACATTGTCCCAAACAGATAAGTTGAGGGCAACAAATTGCAAAGAGTTTTGCTTAAGTTCTTGGCCATAACTTTTGGAAGTCAACCATGATTGTCTGTTAGCAAAATTTCTCATAAACCTCTGGACATATCTATCAGGTGAGATATGGCACTACTGCATGAAATTACATGTAAAATTTAGTCAAGGTTGGACCAAAAAGGCGGCAGCTCATTTCTAAACAAATATCATAGTCTAAATCTCTGGGCTGAAAGGCAGCGGGCAATATGCACTCCTTCAAAATACGATATACCATACCATACCAATTTATTTATAGAGCACTTAAAACAGCAACGAGGCCAACCAAAGTGCTGTAAAATAGAAACAGACACGCACAGCAGACAGGAAAACATAAAATAAAAATATAGATACAAATAGCAACAGAAACTAACTAAAATGGTGAACAGTGTATAGTACAGAGAGGATCAAAACAAATCATACCATGCTAAAGGCAAGAGAATAGAAGTGGGTTTTCAAGCGAGACTTAAATAATGTGAGAGTGGGAGCCTGCCTGACACTCAGTGGCAACTCATTCATTCCACAGTCTTGGGCCTGCAACAAAGACCTGTCACCTCTGAGCTTACGGCAAGTATCTGGGATAGACCTTTTACCAGTTGACGTCATCGCGCATGCGCACTCGTATTTTTCCAGAATTTACCGGAAGTCTGGGGTAAGCGGCGCGCGGGGAGTCGGACCCCGGCACGAAGCATCAACGTGTGTGCGTTTTTTATCTGGCATGGACATTAATGATCCAAGCTCCGTGGATTACGTTCCTACATTACATCTTGGATATGGGAAACAGACAGGGCGGAGAACGATCTCCCGCAGCGGAATGCTACTGGACAGCTGCTAAGCTAGCAGCAGCTAGCTGGTTCGACGAGACCGCGTTGTTCTTCGGTCTCCGCTGCGTGTGTTGGGGTTTCTGCCTGTTTTGACCTGCGACATGCAAGGAGATTCTTCCTTCGGCCCCACTGAAGAGCAGGTGAGTGGAATGTCAAAACGTTTGATAAGCCAACCGTTAACCGAATCTTCTAAAATCATTAAGCTACCAGTAAATGCATGATTTTTTGAGCCGGGACTTAGTGGCTCCTGGCTGGGTGAAGGTTCAGGCAGCCCCGCGCGCACGGTTCATCTGTAGCCAGGACTTAGTGGCTCCTGGCTGGGTCCAGCCGGTTCTGGACCTCCAGGGCGCACTGGATCAGGTGTAGCCGGGACTTAGTGGCTCCTGCCTGGGTGAAGGTTCAGGCAGCCCCGCCGCGCGCACGGTTCATCTGTAGCCAAAAAAGCAACCCTGTCTAAGACAATGTGTATGGGCGTGCGGTTTCCTCCTCTCGTGTCCGCGGCACAATGTTCAGGCATTTTGACCAGCGGTTGTTCACTATTTTAAGAAGACAAGCTTCTAAATTACTACTCGCCATCATTAAAGCTACCCGGCTCCTTCCTACTAACCCCCGAGATCCGGTTTCAAATTGGCGCGGCTTTTTGCCGTCCAATCAGAACGCTCGTTTCAGGCAAGCTTTGCGTGATGACGTCAACTGGTAAAAGGTCTATTGACAGAAGCATCTGGTCTGCTGACCTCAGAATGCGCTGTGGGACATATGGCTGCAGAAGGTCAGTGAGATAGGGTGGAGCGGAACTGTTCAGAGATTTAAAAACATACATGAGTATTTTAAACTGGATCCGAAGGTGAATGGGTAGCCAGTGCAGGGAGGCCAAAACTGGTGTGATGTGCTCTCTATGGCCTGTACCAGTTAAGAATCGGGCTGCAGCATTTTGGACCAGCTGTAGCCATGCAATGGAGAACTGACTGATTCCGAACAGAAGTGAATTGCAGTAATCGAGCCTCGATGTTATGAAAGCATGGATTACTGTCTCCAGGTTCTTTTTGGACTGTATGGGCTTCAGCTTAGACATCTGCCTCAGCTGAAAAAAGCAGGATTTAACAACCATGTTTACATGACTGTTAAGTTTAAGGGAAGGGTCCATTATCACCCCCAGATTAGTGACCTTATAGCCGTTTACGCATTGGCCAGCCCTCCCAGCTTCTAACCCGGGTTAGGCGTCTTCGCATTTACCTTTTCCGCCCGGGATCCACCCTTGTTCTGGAACCATCTTCACCGTGGTTCTATCGGGCCGAGCCCCGTACGGACCCAGTTCACGTCATGTACTGCTCTCATTTGATTCGTTGTTTGCAGCAGGGGCGGGACTCATTCAAACAACCTCAGCGCGAGGGTTGAATTTCATTCAAATTTAACTACAGAAACGAGAAACCCCTAAAACAATTGTTAGCTGAATTAGTGTTTCTGAGTTAAATTTTTGTTAATAACTGATCACAAATCAGCTTATGTTACAACGTAAATAACACGAAGCGCACACCCATTTCCGCCTTTCAGCGCGACCTGAATGTCATTAAACAATAACTAATATTGTCTAACTGTTGCGCGCAGCCAGGGTTTTAAAATATAACTAATAATCTCTAACTTCTACGTGCAGCTAAAATGTTAAGAGGAGTGATTCCTATATGGGTAAGGTGGACACCTGAAAATCCAGTCCGCTGTTTAGCTCAACGCGTTAGAACACTCTCGTTTTGACCAGGAGAAGCGGGTTCGCTTCCCGCCTGGGACAAAGTTATTTTACTTTTTTTTCTTTATTCACATTTTCTTTTAAATAAAAAGGAGTTTGTTTGGTTAAAGCTGCAGTATGTAGCTTTTTTTATGAACATATTTCTTCACTCTGTCACTACCTCCTGACAGACTGATGTTAGCCAGGTAATCTCTGAAAAAAAAAAAAAAAAATATTGTCCCCTTGCTTCTCCAGGTGGTAAATAAGCATTTCTAAAAAGAAAAGGTGACCCGCCATTTTCCAGCCAATAAAAACAGAGTTTGTAACCAGCCAATAAAAACAGAGCTTGAATTTGAATCAGCCAATAAAAACAGAGCTTGAATTTGAAATTCAACAGACCACAAGGGGGCAGAGCCACATATGGCTCTGAGGGGGAGGGATCAGAATGCTTTGCCTGTTGAAAATATTTCTAAGTGCTGCAGTTCTACAGAAACTGCATACTGAACCTTTAACAAACTCCTTTTTATTTACTCCAATAAAAAAAAAAATAAAATAACTTTGTCCCAGGCGGGAAGCGAACCCGCTTCTCCTGGTCAAAACGAGAGTGTTCTAACGCGTTGAGCTAAACAGCGGACTGGATTTTCAGGTGTCCACCTTACCCATATAGGAATCACTCCTCTTAACATTTTAGCTGCACGTAGAAGTTAGAGATTATTAGTTATATTTTAAAACCCTGGCTGCGCGCAACAGTTAGACAATATTAGTTATTGTTTAATGACATTCAGGTCGCGCTGAAAGGCGGAAATGGGTGTGCGCTTCGTGTTATTTACGTTGTAACATAAGCTGATTTGTGATCAGTTATTAACAAAAATTTAACTCAGAAACACTAATATATATATATATCCAGCTAACAATTTTTTTTTAAACACGAACACTCCACCCACGTGAAGAGAGCACCCCACCCACTTCCAGAGAACTGCCCACCCACTTCAAGGCGGCTCTGCGGCAAATGCGTAATGAACGAGGGTGGCCCAGAGCCACCCAGGGGCGGCCCGGGGAATTGAGGGCTGGCCAATGCGAAAACGGCTTATGTTTCTCTAGCGGGGCTAGAGAGAGGTCAATGTCGTGGTTCGTGAAAGAGCCGTTGGGATGGAACAACATGACTTCAGACTTCTTCTCATTGAAACTTAAGAAGTTTGAGGCCATCCAATCATGGATGTCGGCCAGGCAGTCAAGAAGGGGTTGAATAG
Source organism: Garcialebias charrua (assembly GCA_038048925.1). Classification (NCBI taxonomy): domain Eukaryota; kingdom Metazoa; phylum Chordata; class Actinopteri; order Cyprinodontiformes; family Rivulidae; genus Garcialebias; species Garcialebias charrua. Next base: position 35,385 of record JBBPBX010012146.1, on the reverse strand, counting down.
AGCGTGAGCCTCTGTGCCTCAGGGGGAAGTAAATTTGACAATCATCGGCGTAGAAATGAAAGGCTATTTTGTGTTTGCGGAAAATAGCACCTAGTGGAAGCAGGTATAATGAAAAGAGAAGGGGACCGAGGATGGACCCCTGCGGTACCCCCCACTGAAGCGCTGTAGATGCTGAACTGAAATCGTTGATATTGACACAAAAGGTTCTGTCTGAGAGGTAGGACTCAAACCATTTGAGGGCAGACCCTGTGATGCCCACCCACTGCTCCAGCCTAGAAATGAGGATGTTGTGGTTGATAGTGTCAAAAGCAGATGTAAGGTCCAATAAGACAAGCAGCACAGAATCACCTGCGTCTGTGGCTGTGAAAATGTCATTAAAGACCTTCAGTAAGCAGTTTCAGTGTTATGGAGAGATTTGAAGCCGGATTGGAACAACTCTAGGATGGTGTGGTCATTCAAGAAACATTTCAACTGAGACTCAACCATTTTTTCCAGTACAGTAGTTTGGAGGTGAATAGAAGTCTGGAGACAGGCCGGAAGACTGGACACCACTGAGGGGTCAAGGTTAGGTTTTTTCAGTAGAGGCTGGACAGCAGCATGTTTAAAGTTTTTTGGGACCACACCTGAGGATAAACTGCTATTCACAATAGCGAGAATAGAAGGACCCAGTGTAGGAAAACCAGCTTTAGTAGTCGAAGGGGGATCATATCAAAGGGGGAATCAGATGGCTTCATGTTGCACATGACCTGCTCCAGTGAAGACAGAGAGATGGGCTCAAATTGGTCAAACACAGCTACACACTGAGATGGGATGGACAGATCATGAGCTGCTGGAGAAATGAGTGCCCGGGTGTTCACAACTTTTTCTAAAAGAAATGGAGGAAGTTTTCACAAAGTTCAGTTGAGGCTTCCAGAGGTGAAGGCTTACTGAGGTGTAGAACTGTGTTCACGGTGGAGAAAAGAGCTCAGGGGTTGTGGGAGTTGGAGACAATTATATCAGAAAATAATTTAGATTTAGCAGCTTTAAGTTTTCTGATAGTGACGCCAACTCTCCCTTAAAGGTGCTATGTGTAACTTTCTGTAGAGCGCAGAACTTAGAAATATTTTCAACAGGCAAAGCATTCTGATCCCTCCCCCTCAGAGCCATATATGGCTCTGCTACCCCTGGCCCTGCTGAAATTCAAATTCAAGCTCTGTTTTTATTGGCTGATTCAAATTCAAGCTCTGTTTTTATTGGCTGGTTACAAACTCGTTATTGGCTGATTCAAATTCAAGCTCTGTTTTTATTGGCTGGTTACAAACTCTGTTTTTATTGGCTGGTTAACGGCGGGTCACTCTGTGTTTTTAGTGTTTTTATAAATGCTGATAGAGAAGCAAGGGGACTATAGTTTTTTTCAGAGATTACTTTGTCTAACATCAGTCTGTCAGTAGATAGTGACAGAGTGAAGAAATATGTTAAAAATATATTGTTAGAAAAGTTACAGACTGCACTACAAAGTTACATAGTGCAGCTTTAATATTTGAAACGAAACCTGGAGCCTATCCTTCCTCCACCTGTGTTCTGCTCTCCGACACTGTTGTCTAACGGCTCAAGTGATGTCATTCAGCCACAGCTCTGATTTAAGTTTCGTTTTTCTGGTTTTCAGGGGAGCAACACGGTCCAGAACATTTAAACAGACAGAGTTAAACTGAGAGGTTAGCTCCTCAGTGGAAGGAGGCACCAGGAGCTGTTCGATCCTCTCATGCCGGGTCCCCACCAAACTTGTCAGAACGCTCCTGCCGCCCACTTTTGGACGCTTGTCATGTTCCCACAAAGCCACTGAAGACAGTCTGATGACGCGCACTGGGGGGAGGCAGAGGGGAGGGGGTCTAGCTCGTTTTCCGGGTCAGTTGTTGTGTTACTGCAGCTCCGACAGTCTTTGTTGAGATTAAAACGTTTTTTTATGTTTGGGGTGATCAAACGCTTGAGCGGACAGCAGCAACTGTTTAAAATGCCACGTTTCTTACCGGAGTCTGGTTCCAATTCATGGACGCTCGATCGGGTAAGTTTAAAAAGTCCAAAAAAAGTCCCGTTGTCGTTGTGTAATCACATAGCAGAGGCTCTCCCGACTGTTTGCTGGACGCGTCGAGCCACCAGAGATCGAATTTTCTGGCGTTGGCGGCTCGACGTAGCTCGACGCGTAGGTTGCTTTCGGACGCGCGCGTGCGTGTAAAGGAACTGCCGCGTGCCGGCGCGCCGCTTCACGATACGCCGCGCCTCGACGCCTCTCCACATAGACTTTGGATGTAAACCAGCCGCTTCAGCCGCCCGACACGGGTCCGGTGGGTACCAGGCATCAGAGTTAAAAGCTTCATTAAAACGAGCAGCAGTTAAATGGTTAATGGCATGAGTGATACATGCAAGAGCGCACGGCTTAGCAGTAGGACAAGGGGGGTGAAGTCAAACAATACAGGCATGTGATCAGAAAAAACATTGTCACCGATTACCAGATTAGGAACAGAGACATCACGTGTTAAAACAAGGTCCAGCGTGTGACCATGTTCTTGGGTGGGACCGTTTACCTGCTGAGTTAAATTAAAAGAGTCCAATAAATCTAGGAAGTCCTTCACTAAGGGCTTCTCCTGACAACACACAGGGATATTAAAGTCTCCAATTAAAAATAAGTAAATGGTAAATGGTAAATGGAGCTTATTTATATAGCGCTTTCTAGCCCCCTGTGAGGAGCCCCAAAGCGCTTTACAATACCAGCCATCCACCCATTCATTCAGACATTCATACACCGGTAGTGGTAGCCTGCCTTGCAAGGCGCCATCCAGACCTACCGGGAGCAACTCGGGGTTAAGTGTCTTGCCCAGGGACACAACGACACATGGTGGGCGGATGCGGGATTCGAACCTCCAACCTTTTGATCAGGAGTCGACTGCCATTACCACTACACCACGGCCGCCCGTGTATCTCGGTGAGATATCAGCCAAAAAGTCAGAGAATTCACTTATGAAGTCCTTGGATCTCGGGGGACGGTAGATGAGTGCGCACAGAACCGTTGGGGAGTGTCTGAGTTCAAAGACGCTCAGCTCAAAGCTGGAGCGGGAAACAGAGATGGCCAACTGTTTACAAGCAAAGTTTTGTTTAAAAACTGTTAATAATACACCCCCACGCCAGCCTGATGGTCCACGGGGCATTAAAACTAGGCATGTAACGGTTGTAGTGGGTGTACCGAACCGTTTCGGTACAGCACGTTCGGTTCGGTCCACCTGCGTACCATTTCGGTTATTTTTTCACTCATTGAACGTTAATGTATGCGCCGTGGAACAAAATTTCCTGGGCGCGTTTCAGCACGGAGCTATTATCGCGCAGCACGCGCAGCATTATTAGCCATTAGCTGCTCGCTCCGGTCTCCTGTTTGGGAACGTTATGGCTTTCTTAAGACGAGCGCACGTTCAAAGCTGTATTTGTGGACATTGTTTCATGAAGACTCTGCAGCAGCTGCGTGACGCAGCTCTCTGCAGCAGCAACACGTCTAACGTGAACGCGCTGGAAACTACGTCATCGGAATGTGAACAGAAACAGCAGCTGTTGCAGAAACACCGCTAAAAGCAGCTGCATTTAAACAACTTTATCAGGTAATCAGAGCGGTCCAGAGCAATAACACAAACTGTATGAGTTTTTAAAGATCTGAATCTAAGTCTGAATGTTTTTTATGCGCAGTTGATCCTTGCTATGAGACATCCATCACGTCAACACTTCAGTCAAAAAGTTCAGCTCTTTATGAAAAAACTAAAACTGATTGTGAACAAGTCCTGGAGCTGATTTAAGCCCTGCCCTGATGATGAGTGGGAGATTCAACCGTTCAAGAGGTATTGTTCTTTTATTATAATTATTATTTATAATTTATTATTATTTAAAATCATAATCTTATTAACTTATTTTTTTTACCTCTGTTTTTATTTCCAGTATTTCCAGTTACAGAGGTAGCATGTCTCTTCCACTTCAGGGAAATCCACCAGAGATCACCTGCTGCAGCTAAGAAGTGTGTGATGACTGAATTGAACTCTGGAACTGTTCCAGGACCTGTCCCACCAAGAAGAGGTTGTGAGTAATGAGGACAAATACAGCCACACTGGTGCTACTGGACAAAAACTTTATTAGTTAGATTGTAAACAGTCTGTTGCTGCTTATTGTTCTGGTTCTGACTGTTATTGTATTTATTAAGATTTTTATTATTTTTAATATAATTTATTTATTGTAGAGTGCTGTTTATTTAAAATATCATCCAAATGGGTCACTTTTATTTATTACTACAATACAATACAAACATATTTTTGGCATATTTTCAAAATAAACATTTTGTAAGTCTTTATTTTGTCTTTTTTTTTTTTGTACCGAAAATAAACCGAACCGAGCCCTCCTTGTAATTGAACCGAACCGAAATGTGATTTTAGCGTACCATTACACCCCTAATTAAAACACAGACAGTCCGGAGGTGTTAATTCTACCAAGGCGCTGGACTCACCATCTGATAACCAAGATTCCGTGACGTAGAGAAAATCCAACTCCTCATCTTTAAAAAAAGTTGTTGAGGATAAAAGTCTTGTTGGAAACAGACCTTGCGTTGATTAAACACATCCTGATAGGGTCCGACACAGACACAGCCGTGGTAGGGGGAGCGCGCACCAGCGGGCTCAGATTTTAAAGAACAACTCCTCCACGTCGGTTTGTGCGGCGCGCAGGTAAATTACTCCATTGGTTTACATGGACTGCGCACGGGTAGCTGTCCAGCAACTGGGCCCCTGCAGCACCACGGGTCATAGTGATGGTCAGATCCAGAGCAAGCCCCATCGCTCTTGGGAGAATAATCCACGCAGTACCTCAGTTTCACCAAGACCCCCGCGTGCTTCCCACGATGTCTGCGACGTTTCCTCCCGGGAGCAAGGCCAGGGTCACACAAAAGGAATGCGGGAATCTCGGACAGAACCGGTGGAGGAACGTTCTGACCGCTGTATAAAAACTCTGCAGGCATTTCAACAGATGTACGGAGCTCCAAAAGTGCCCGACGATCATACTGCAAATATTAGGCATGTAACGTTGTAATGGGTGTACCGAACCGTTTCGGTACACCACGTTCGGTTCGGTCCACCTGCATACCGTTTCGATTATTTTTTCACTCATTAAACGTTCCTAACAGGGGAATATATGCACCGCGGAACCAAATTTCCTGGGCGCGTTTCAGCACGGAGCTATTATCGCGTGGCACGCGCAGCATTTAGCCGTTAGCATCTCGTGCGGTCTCCTGTTTGTGAACGTTATAAAGTTGTTAAAGGGGACCACAGATGCAAAATTCACTTTTTAATGTTTTTTTTTACTCAACTTTGGGTATTTACTTCATAAAAAAACAGTCCTTGTGCCAAAAAAATGCACCCAGTGGTTTATTTACTCTAAGTAGATTTATTTATTTTTGATAAATACACCTGGATTCACACTTCCTGCAGTTATTGACGTCACAAGCCGTAGCCAATCACCTCAAACCTGAGTCCAGCCCCTCACCTAGCAACCCCTGGTTAGGCTCAACCCACTTCTGTATTAAACACATGACTGTTGTTTTTCATGATTTCATCTCATCTTTTGTTTATATGTTCTTAATTTCATGTGTACAGCACTTTGTTGCAGCTGTGTTTTTTTTAAATGGCTTTATAAATAAAGTATAATTGTTATTTTTATGTTTTAGTTCAATTTTTAGTGTATTTGCGATCGCTCCCAACGCGCAGCCGGCAAAAATTAAACGAGCGGACTCCCGGCATAGGGACCGGCGGCAACGGGACACTGCTTCTGGCGGATGGAGCGGAGCTTCAATTGTACAGCCTCGTTGCAGCCTTGCAGCAGCCTCGCAGCAGCGAGGACCTTCTCCTTACGGATTAATTTACGGGAGACACTTGGTGAACTTTGTGTTGTCTTGACTGGAACAGCGATAACTCCCAAAATCTCCGCGTGCAACGAGCGGAGCTGGCGAACACCGGAAGAGGAACAAGCTAACATTAGCTTCGGATTCGGCAGGTCTCATGCTAAAAGGAGCAGCTCATGGCGGCGCGCTCAGACGAGTTTCGGTAAGTTATCTTAAGCTAGCACTAACAGTAAGTCAAATGAGTAATAAAAAAAGAGCTAATTTTAAAACAACAACACATTACAGATACTGGCTGTTACAGAGGGCGTAAACAGATCGTTGAAGGGCGTGGACTTCAAGAAACCGGTCGTTCAAAACGAAAGTTAAAAATGGCAGAATTAAAAAGGGTATAATTGATTATCTAATAATTATTTTGTGCATTAAATTGAAGGAATGGGGTCTGGATATCCCACAGAAATACCATAAAATTTTAAAAAATACATCTGAGATCCCCTTTAAAATGTTAAAAGACGAGCGCACGCGCAGCTTGTGTGGACGTTGCTTCATGAAGACTCTGCAGCAGCAACACGTCACGTGAACGCGCTGGAAACTGTCATCCGAACGTGAACGAAGAGCTGCATTAAAACTACTTCATCCGAACGTGAACAGCAGCTGTATTAAAACTATCAGGTAATCACAGCGGTCCAGAGCAATAACACAAGCTGTATGAGTTTTTAAATCTCGAATCTAAGTCTGAACGTTGTTATATGCGCAGGCTTTAAAGTTGCTGAGCGTCGCTATGAGACATTCATCACGTCAACACTTCAAAAAGTTCAGCTCTTTATGAAAAAACTAACTGATGTTGTCAACAACAAGCCCTGGACCAGATTAAAGCCCTGCCATGATGATGAAGAGTGAGAGATTCAACTGTTCAAGAGGTATTTTTCTTTTATTATTATTATCTAAATAATCTTTTTTTTATCATAATCTTATTAACTTGTGTTTTTTTAATCTCTTTTGTTTTTTATTTCCAGTCTGTGACAGAGGTAAATCCACCTGCAGCTAAGTGATGACTGAACTGAACTCTGAACTGTTCCCACAGTCCCACCTGTCCCACCAAGAAGAAGTTGTGAGTACAGTAATGAGGACAAATACAGCCACACTGCTGCTACTGAACAAAAACTTGATTAGTTAGATTGTAAACAGTCTGTTGCTGCTTATTGTTCTGGTTCTGACTGTTATTGCATTTATTAAGATTTTTATTATTGTTCATATAGTTTATTTATTGTAGAGTGCTGTTTATTTAAAATATCATCCAAATGGGTCACTTTTATTTATTACTACAATACAATACAAACATATTTTTGGCATGTTTTCAAAATAAACATTTTGTAAGTCTTTATTTTGTAAAAAAATAAAAATAAAATTGTACCGAAAATAAACCGAACCGAGCTCTCCTTGTAGTTGAACCGAAACGAAATGTGATTTTAGCGTACCGTTACACCCCTAGCAAATATGATGCGGTACACTGCACAAAACATTGTAAAAAATAACAAAAATAGAAAAAAGCAGAGAGCGAGGGACGGCAAGCCCAACACATCCATCTTGGAAAAAGCCATATCACCATAATGGTTTTATATATTAAGTTGTTGACAGTATCAACAAGTTAGAAAACAACAACACAAACATCTCCAGGTGAAAAACCAAAAGGGAATTTTTTTACTGGACATGGAATGGAAAATTACTGCTGGGGGAGCCCAGAAGCCCAAGGAGGTACTGTGTAGGACTGGGAATAAGAAGTAATAAAGATGGGCAGTGGTTCACCAGTTCAAAGTGCGCTAAATATCTGCTTTAGTTTCCACAAAACCACACCGAATTGTGTTTAATCTGTAAAACGGTCCCATTTAGATTAAAATGCCCCAGTTGTTGGGTTAACATGTAAAAGAAGTTACATAAAGTTTTGGATAATTGAATGTATACCGGTACTTATATAAATCATTTATAAATTGTGTGTTTTTAAATGGTCTTATTATTCAGACAGCTTACAATGAATGGTTTATGTTGCAACTGGACCGAGACAAGTCTTTGTCCACCTTTTATGAAAAATTATGTTGTTGTTTTTTTATTCAGAATTTTACCTGTTTGAAAATAGAAATGGAGTTTGGAAATTAACTTTATTTTTTTGCCACGATATCCAACAAATATAATCATTTTATGCTTTTCAAGACGGCTTAAAATTATTTCCATCAGCTTCTCACAGATGGGTTACGGTTTGATCTCAGTGGTTTACAGCAGGTGTTTGTTGAGGACAAAGCGTTATAAACACAGGTTGCCAGACGACCGAAGAGTAAGCCTTCCCCATGGCATTGACCTCGTTTGACCTCGGTTTGCTTCAGTCAGGATTTGCTCACCTGTGATGAACCAGCAGAAGATGAACAGTGACGACAACGAGTTCCAGGCGGTGCAGATCGGGACCAGCACGTTGGGCTCACCCTCGTTGGATGCCTGGACACAGGGCAAACAGGCAAGAACCGCCAGAGCCAGCCCAAAGGCCCCCCCCACGATCAGGTAGATGGGGATGTAGGGCTGGCGGGGGCATTCGTTCAGATTTATTGCCCCTGGTGGACAGAAGAAGGAACACAGGACATTATTGACTTCCTTACATTTTTGTTTTTAGATGTTTTGCTTCTACTGAAAAGTGTGAAATTCAAAGCTTTATGACTAGAGCGAGCAGCTTGGATTTTCAGGTGCTAAAAATAAAAATTACTCCTCCTCTCCCTCCGAAAAGTGAACAAGCCCACCAACATCCTTCCGAGGGTAGGATCAGTGATTTACATGCGAGTTCAGCTCACATAAATAGAGCAGCTCACTGCAGTTCACAGCTTAGACCTCTGCTTTCCTTTCCCTACAGAGGGTCATTACGATCTTTACTGAGAATGAAGAGGGAGAGTGATTTGCATGTTTGTCCACCGTGCATGATTGGAGCCACTGACTACTGTTTAAATCTTCAAACTCTGCACTCCCTTCTCTCCTGAGGGTCATTAGGGTCTTTACTGAGAATGAAGAGGGAGAGTGATTTGCATGTTTGTTCAACGTGCATAATTGGAGCCACTCACTCCTGTTTAAATCTTCAACCTCTGCACTCCCCTCTCTCCTGAGGGTAATTAGGGTCTTTACTATGAATGAAGAGGGAGAATGATTTGCATGTTTGTTCAATGTGCATAATTGGAGCTGCTCACTGCTGTTTAAATCTTCAAACTCTGCACTCCCCTCTCTCCTGAGGGTCATTAGGGTCTTTACTGAGAATGAAGAGGGAGAGTGATTTGAATGTTTGTTCAACTTGCATAATTAGAGCCACTCTTTGCTGTTTAAGTCTTCAAACTCTGCACTCCCATCCCTCCAGAGGGTCATTAGGGTCTTTACTGGCCATCAAGAGGGAGAGTGATTTCCATGTTTGTTCAACTTGCATAATTGGAGGTGTTTCACTGCTGTTTAAACCTTCAAACTCTGCACACTCCCCTCCCTCCCAAGGGTCATTTGGGTCATTACTGACCATCAAGAAAAAGAGTGATTTGCAAGTTTGTTCAACTTGCATACCTAGAGGTGCTCACTGCTGTTTAAACCTCCAAACTCTGTACTCCTCTCCCTTCAGAGGGTCATTAGGGTATTGACCATCAAGATGGAGGGTGATTTGCATGTTTGTTCAACTTGCATAATTAAAGCCACTCTTTGCTGTTTAAACTTTCAAACTATGCACACTCCTCTCCCGCCTGAGGGTCATTAGGGTATTTACTGAAAATGAAGAGGGAGAGTGATTTGCATGTTTGTTCAACTTGCATAATTGGAGATGCTTCACTGCTGTTTAAACCTTCAAGCTCTGAACACTCCCTTCCCTCCTGAGGGTCATTAGGGTTGTTACTGACAATCAAGAAAACAAGTGATTTGCATGTTTGTTCAACTTGCATACCTATAGCTGCTCACTGCAGTTTAAACCTTCAAACTCTGCCCTCCTCTCCCTCCAGAGGGTCATTAGGGTATTGACCATCAAGATGGAGAGTGATTTGCATGTTTGTTCAACTTGCATAATTAGAGCTAGGGCTGGGCCATATCATATCGTAACCGGTTTTACCGGGCAAAAAAGCTTACCCGGACAAAAGTTATATCATGATATGCTAATTTCATGACGTAATACGTCGGGGCGCCCCGCCCCCTTAAAGCTTCAGTATGTAACATTTTTTATAAACATATTTCTTCACTCTGCCACATCTCCTGACAGACTGATGTTAGCCAGGTAATCTCTGAAAAAATAATAATATATATTGTCCCCTTGCTTCTCCAAGTGGTAAATAAGCATTTCTAAAAAGAAAAAGTGACCCGCCATATTCCAGCCAATAAAAACAGAGTTTGTAACCAGCCAATAAAAACAGAGCTTGAATTTGAATCAGCCAATAAAGACAGAGCTTGAATTTGAATTTCAGCAGGGCCAGGGGGAGCAGAGCCATATATGGCTCTGAGGGGGAGGGATCAGAATGCTTTGCCTGTTGAAAATTTTTCTAAGTTCTGCACTCTACAGAAAGTTACACATAGCACCTTTAACCTCTGAGCACTTCAAAGGACCAAACCGAGCTGCGCACCTCTCTCCACCAGTCTGTACTGGTGCAACGCTAGCTAAACTGCTAAAAACAAACAACGTGTTTCAGCCGTCTCTCACTGCACAGGTACAGAGAGCTTGTCCCCCCTCCCCCGGCCTCGCGCTGCTCAGCGTGTGCGGGGCTGCTCTCTCCCTCGCTCTAAAACTGTCGCGCGGAAGCTGTCTCACACAGTCTCACACAGAGGCAAGTGATCAGTTAAAAAAAAAAAGAATCAGAAAAATTAATAATTCCTGCAGGAACAGAGGAAGCTGAAACACCAGAAGCTTCAGCTATAATTTGTCTGAGCTGCTTCAGCCCTACTGCCCTCCTCGATCTCTAAGATCAGCTGATCAGTTGCTACTGACAGTGCCCAAAACTAGGCTGAAGCTCAGAGGTGACAGAGCATTTTCTGTCGTTGCTCCCAGGCTGTGGAACAACATACCATTGAGTGTCAGACAAGACTCCTCTCTTCCTGTTTTTAAATCTCTTTTAAAAACACACTTTTATGCCTTGGCTTTTACAATACAATACAACTTTATTTATACAACTTTATTTATAAAGCACTTTAAAACAACACCGTCGGCCAAAGTGCTGTACACCAACACAGACAAGCATACAACTATAAACTCAACAAATACCATAAAAGTAATGAAATTACCAGATCAAACAGCAGACAGTAAAAAACTATAAAAGAAAGTTTTTTTTAACACATGATCTTATTTTATGGCATTTTAACACACCTGCAGAAAGACTGGTACATGTATTTTTTATTTTTTGTATGTTTTGTATGTTTTTTATCGTTTTAATTAACTTGTCTTTTGTGTTATTGTACAGCACTTTGGTTAACCTTATGGCTTTTGAAATGTGCTATACAAATAAAGTTGATTGATTGATTGATTGATTGATTGATTGATTGATTCAGGGTCAGCTGATCAACTTGTTATAAGTTATGTTTATACTTGGAGACTGAATACTTTACTTAATAAAGTAATTTCAGTAAAATTACCCCTTGTTTTTTAAAAATTTATATAATACTGCAAAGCAATATGTTAAGTTAATTTTGTCAAATAAATAAATTTGATTTTTTTTTGTTATATCACGAAATTTATCGATATTGTGATAATGCTCTGAAATATCACAATATAATTAATTTTTTAGCCATATCGCCCACCCCTAATTAGAGCCACTCTTTGCAGTTTAAACTTTCAAACTATGCACACTCCCCTCCCTCCTGAGGGTCACCAGGCTCATTTTGGTTATCTGCAGGGAGAGTGGTTTGCATTCTTCAAGTTCAAATCACATAAACAGAGCAGCTCACAACATGGACCACTGCACACTCCTCTGTCCAGAGGGTCATTAGGGTTTTACTGACCATAAAGAGGGAGAGTGATTTGCTTGTGGGTTCAGCTCAGTGTTGCTCATTTGTAACTCATGCAACTCATTGTAAAGCTTGGAACGCTACACGTTCCAGTTTGGATAGAAAAATTTCCAGAGGAGAAGTAAAAATTATTTCAAAATAATAATAAAAAAACAAGTTCAGATGCCCCAAAAAATAAATACAAAAACTTGCTATGTTCTGACAAACCACTTTTAGAAAACATCTGTACAACTTCTCAGTGGTTCTACAACTCACCAATGGCTATATGAGCGATGGGCAGGATGCAGGCCACCAACTTTGAAAACGCTGCAAAAAAAAAAGAAGTAAATTCATGGAGTAATTTCTATCAATAACAACGTATGAAATGAAAATGTGGACATTTAACATGATCAAATCTCACTCAGTACTGGCGTCGTTGGTTGAGGGGTGTTGCGGACCCGTCTAATGAATGTGCTCATGATCGATCACGAGTTCTCTAACCTGCAAAGGCGGAAGAAAAAACTGTGAGACGCGGAAGTTCTCAACGAGACGGGTCGTCATGACGAAAAGTATGATGCGTTCCAAAGATAAGAACATGTGTGCAGCAAAATATTTTAAATGATCCGAGACTGATACAAAACATTCCCAAAGAGGGAGCAGTCAACATGAAGGCCAGCTTTCGTGATAGTTCCTGTTATTTAGCATTCCAGTTGAATGTGTCTAACAATAAAATCAAACGTCCTTCATGTAAACCCTCACATCTTTACGTGCTAACATCACAAACTGAAACATGAAGGGAATTTTTATAACCTGTGTATCATTCTTAACTACCTGTAGATAGGGCTGGGCGACATCTCAATATTTTTAAAAAATATCGAAATATATATTGTATATCGCCATTCATCTAAAAAATAGTGAGATATTAATTTTGGTCCATATCGCCTAGCCCTATAACAAGAGATGGGCTTTTTAATTTCCATTTTTTTGGGCCAGTTTCAACCAGTTTTAATATTTGAATATACCCTGCCTGGTCAAAAAAGGGTCACACAGATATTTCATTGGGTCATTTTTTCCCCGCCAAGATCTCGTATCGACGACGGGAGGTTTGGACCACTGTGCAAAGTCTTCAGCACATATATAGTGCCAAGTCATAAAAGAAGTCATCTCAGGGTACTGAACAGAAACATTCATATACAGTATATAAAAAGTTAATATTATTTATCTGAAGAGCAGACTGTGTTGAGTATTAACTTCGTTGCAGACTCTCATCCAGAGCAAGCATGAAGGTGACAGTGGAAAGGAAAAACTCTCTCGTGAGGAAGAAACCTTTAGCAGAACCAGGTTCAGGACAAGCAGCCACCTGCTTCGACCAGCTGGGTTTGAGAAGAACAGGAAGGAGGAACAAAAACAGTACACAATGGAAGGTCGAGAATCACGTTAAGATAGAAATATGCATTGAAAAAATGCATACCGCGAGAACCGATCAGCAGAAGATGCCATCTCCTCTGTGGTCCACACTGCTCTCAACCACCTGGAGCAGAAGGACTTCTATGTCCGTCTGCTCTTTGTGGACTTCATGTCTGCTTTCAACACCATGACCCCACAAACCTTGATGGACAAACTACTCACACTAGGACTAAGCCCATCCATTTGCTACTGGGCCCTAGACTTCTTAACAAACAGACCACAGTCTGTGAGGATCCATAACTTCTCCTCCACAATAACCCTCAGCACTGGCTCCCCTCAGGGCTGTGTACTGAGCCCTCTTCTGTTCATTTTGATCACGTATGACTGCACACCTACCCATACAGGCTGTCATATCGTAAAGTTTGCAGATGATACAGCGGTGGTGGAATGCATCACAAACAACGAGTCCAGCAACAGGCAAGAGGTGGAACACCTGGAGAGCTGGTGCAGGAAGAACAACCTTCACATCAATGTGAAGAAGATGAAGGAGATGGTCGTGGACTTCAGATGGAACAAACCCCTCCCCCCTCCCTCGAGCTGGTCTGGGAAGTACAGTCTTCACCTCCTTCTACAAGTGTGCAGTGGTGAGTGTATTGTCTACTCGTATATGTTAATATCAGCCAGGCGGGAAGCACTAATGGATCTTTTAGTCAGGCTTTATTGACTCTCTTAACATGCACATGTATCAAAAGGTCCATCATTCTGATGCATCCCCAGCGGACCTGCACCAACATATTGTTTCCTAGTATTAGTGCTGGGCGATATGGAAAAAAATCATATATCACGATATGGACTTTTTAAAATCACGATAACGATATATATCACGATATATACAACACGATGTGTGTGTGTGTGTGTGTGTGTGTGTGTGTACAGGAAAAATTTGGACCCAAGTTTTTTTTCATCCATCCATCCATTTTCTTCCGCTTATCCGGGGTCGGGTCGCGGGGGTAGCAGCCTAAGTAGGGAGGCCCAGACTTCCCTCTCCCCAGCCACTTGGAGCAGCTCCTCTGGGGGAATCCCAAGGCGTTCCCAGGCCAGCCGAGAAACATAGTCCCTCCAGCGTGTCCTGGGTCTTCCTCTGGGTCTCCTCCCGGTGGGACATGCCCGGAACACCTCACCAGGGAGGCGTCCAGGAGGCATCCTAACCAGATGCCCGAGCCACCTCAACTGGCTCCTCTCGATGTGGAGAAGCAGCGGCTCTACTCCGAGTCCCTCCCGGATGACTGAGCTTCTCACCCTATCTCTAAGGGAGAGTCCAGACACCCTGCGGAGAAAACTCATTTCAGCCGCTTGTATCCGAGATCTCGTTCTTTCGGTCATAACCCAGAGCTCATGACCATAGATGAGGGTGGGAACGTAGATCGATCGGTAAATTGAGAGCTTTGCCTTTTGACTCAGCTCTCTCTTCACCACGACAGACCGGTACAGCGCCCGCTTCACTGCGGACGCTGCACCTATCCGCCTATCGATCTCACGCTCCAGTTTTCCCTCATTCGTGAACAAGACCCCGAGATACTTAAACTCCTCCACTTGGGGCAGGACCTCCTCCCCGACCCGGAGAGGGCATGCTACCCTTTTCCGGCTCAAGACCATGGCCTCGGATTTGGAGGAACTGATCCTCATCCCGGCCGCATCACATTCAGCTGCAAACCGCTCCAGCGAAAGCTGTAGATCACGATCTGATGAAGCCAATAGGACCACATCATCTGCAAAAAACAGAGAAGCGATTCTAAGGCCACCAAAACGGATCCTCTCAACACCTTGGCTGCGCCTAGAAATTCTGTCCATAAAAGTTATGAACAGAATCGGTGACAAAGGGCAACCTTGGCGGAGTCCAACTCTCACCGGAAACGAGCCTGACTTACTGCCAGCGATGCGGACCATGCTCTGACACCGGTCGTACAGGGACCTAACAGCCCATATCAAAGGGCCTGGTACCCCATACTCCCGGAGTACCCCCCACAGAACCCCCCGAGGGACGCGGTCGAATGCCTTCTCCAAGTCCACAAAGCACATGTAAACTGGTTGGGCAAACTCCCACGCACCCTCCAGGACCCTGTTGAGGGTGTAGAGCTGGTCTAGTGTTCCACGACCAGGACGAAAACCACACTGCTCCTCCTGAATCCGAGGTTCGACTATCCGATGGACCCTCCTCTCCAGAACCCCTGAATAGACCTTACCAGGGAGGCTTAAGAGTGTGATCCCCCTATAGTTGGAACACACCCTACGGTCCCCCTTTTTGAATAGGGGAACCACCACCCCAGTCTGCCAATCCAAGGGAACTGCCCCCGATGTCCACGCGATATTGCAGAGTCGCGTAAGCCAACACAACCCCACAACATCCAGAGCCCTAAGGAACTCAGGACGAATCTCATCCACCCCCGGAGCCCTGCCACCACGGAGCTTTTTAACCACCTTGGCGACCTCAGCACCAGAGATTGGAGAGCCCGACCCAAAATCCCCAGGCTCCGCTTCCTCAGTGGAAGACGTGCCAGTAGGATTGAGGAGGTCTTCGAAGTATTCCGCCCACCGACTCACAACATCCCGAGTTGAGGTCAACAGCACGCCATCCCCACCATAAATGGTGTTGGTCGCGTACCGCTTTCCCCCCCTGAGACGCCGGATGGTGGACCAGAATCGCCTCGAAGCCGTACGGAAGTCATTCTCCATGGCCTCTCCGAACTCCTCCCACGCCCGAGTTTTTGCCTCAGCAACCACCCGAGCCGCATGCCGCTTGGACTGCCGGTACCTATCTGCTGCTTCCGGGGTCCCACAGGCCAAAAAGGCCCAATAGGACTCCTTCTTCAGCTTGACAGCATCCCTCACCGCCGGTGTCCACCACCGGGTTCGAGGGTTGCCACCACGACAGGCACCAACAACCTTGCGGCCACAACTCCGATAAGCTGCCTCGACAATAGAGGCGCGGAACATGGCCCACTCGGGCTCAATGTCCCCCGCCTCCCTCGGAACGTGTTCAAAGCTCTCCCGGAGGTGGGAGTTAAAGCTCCGTCTTACGGGAGACTCTGCCAGACGTTCCCAGCAGACCCTCACAATACGTTTGGGCCTGCCAGGTCTGACCGGCATCCTCCCCCACCATCGGAGCCAACTCATCACCAGGTAGTGGTCAGTTGACAGCTCCGCCCCTCTCTTCACCCGAGTGTCCAAGACATGCGGCCGCAGATCAGATGAGACGACAACAAAGTCGATCATCGAGCTGCGACCTAGGGTGTCCTGGTGCCAAGAGCACATATGGACACCCTTATGCCTGAACATGGTGTTCGTTATGGACAATCCATGACGAGCACAGAAGTCCAACAACAGAACACCACTCGGGTTCAGATCAGGGGGGCCGTTCCTCCCAACCACACCCCTCCAGGTCTCACTGTCATTGCCCACGTGAGCGTTGAAGTCCCCCAGCAGAACAAGGGAGTCCCCAGGAGGCGCACCCTCCAATACCCCCTCCAAGGACTCCAAAAAGGGTGGGTAATCTGCGCTGCCGTTTGGCGCATAGGCACAAACAACAGTCAGAGCCCGTCCCCCCACACGTAGGCGAAGGGAGGCTACCCTCTCGTTCACCGGGGTGAACCCCAACGTACAGGCACCAAGATGGGGGGCAACAAGTATGCCCACTCCTGCTCGGCGCCTCTCACCAGGGGCAACTCCAGAGTGGAAGAGTGTCCAACCCCTCTCAAGGAAACTGGTTCCAGAGCCAGAGCCATGCGTTGAGGTGAGTCCGACTATTTCTAGCCGGAACCTCTCAACCTCACACACTAGCTCAGGCTCCTTCCCCACCAGAGAGGTGACATTCCATGTCCCAATGGCCAGCTTCTGTAGCCGAGGATCAGACCGCCAGGGTCCCCGCCCTCGGCCACCACCCATTCCACAATGCACCCGACCCCTTTGGCCCCTCCCACAGGTGGTGAGCCCATGGGAAGGGGGACCCACGTCTCCTCTTCGGGCTGTGCCCGGCCGAGCTCCATGGGTAAAAGCCCGGCCACCAGGCGCTCGCCAACGTGCCCCTCCTCCGGGCCTGGCTCCAGAGTGGGGCCCCGGTGACCCGCGTCCGGGCGAGGGAACATTAGCTATGTTTCCATCCAATTTAAATTCGATTTTTGAGCGAATTTTAGAAAATTTCGCTAAAATGTAAATTAAAATTATGAGGATCAGAAGTGTTTCCATTAACTGGCTTGAAGCGCATCTGCAATGCCACGCAAAGCGTCTCTACGTCAGACGTCAGCGTCATTACGTCACACGTCAGCGCCATACGTCAGACGTCAGCGTTACG
This sequence comes from Garcialebias charrua, assembly GCA_038048925.1. Taxonomy (NCBI): domain Eukaryota; kingdom Metazoa; phylum Chordata; class Actinopteri; order Cyprinodontiformes; family Rivulidae; genus Garcialebias; species Garcialebias charrua. Next base: position 17,764 of record JBBPBX010012146.1, on the reverse strand, counting down.
CACTTCCACAGTAAACAGGAAGTAGCGTTTGAAAACAGACATCTCGGCAAAATGGAGAGAATATTTCAGGTATGTGTTGCTATCGGGCAAGTTGTATTTATTCTGTCATGCCAACTAGTTTTAGCGATGTTACATGTTGTCCGGAGCGGAAACAGCTGATCAGTCACGTGACGTGAATGTTCGCTGCGGCAGAACTGAGTCGGCTAATCTGTTTCCATCTGTCGTTTAGCCGACTCAGCTCTGAATCGACTCCCCAAAAACTACCTCAAGCGAGCGTATAAACTTTAGAGCGACTTAGAGGAAGTTAACTCGAATTATGCCGTTTCCATTTAGCTTTTCTGATGCGATGCTTCATAATGCGCACCTAGAAACCTTGATGGAAACACGCCTATTGTTCAAAATTTGGACCAAAGTTTTTTTTTTTTTTTTTATTATTTTACTACAGATACAGTTACAATTATAAGAATGTGAACAAAAAGAACAAGGAAATTTGGACCAAAGTAGAAAAGGAGTTTCTACTTTGGTCCAAATTTTTCCTGCAGGTGGCGGTAAAACAACGGCTGCTAATAAAACCCACGAAGAAGAAATCCGCTCTGGAATCTGGAGTAAACAAGGCAAGAAACAGAAAAGAGAAAACGTTGCGTTTGATTCCGGTTCTGTTGTGTCTCTGGTCTGTTTTGTATTGGTTAACTGGACCCGAGTTCGGACTCGGTTGGACTCTGGGTTCGTGTCCTCTGGACCCATTTTGTCTCCGAGTTTCAGCGGAGCGAAATAATGGAAGCTAACAAGGTGAGCTTCCCCCTCTTTTTGGTAAAAGTTCTTCTTCTTGGGCTGCCTGTGCAGCTGTTTCTCCTTGTTGTGACACCGGCTTCATGCCCCTGCGTCTCCATTGCTCTCGAGTTTAACAACGTAAAGCATGTGTCGCAAACCCGCGCGTGCGTCAAACATAAAGCAGCGCCGTCATCTCGCAAAACCACAATATGAAGCTTCTTTGCGACAGTTTTTTTATTCTTATTTATCACGATAGAGACGATAGAAGGAAAGTAGCACGATAGACACGTTTCTATCGTCCCAACGATATATATCGTCATATCGCCCAGCACTACCTAGTATCCACACACAGTGCGTCCCCAGCGGACCTGCACCAACACATTGGTTCCTAGTATCCACACACAGTACATATCCCCTTTTTAGCTTAGTGTCCATATTCTTATTTTTATTCACAAAACCTTTAAACTTAAACTGTCCCAGTTCTGTATTGTTGAATTATAAACATGCTGAACAGAAATACCAATAAACTTTCAAATGCTTTTACAAAGTGGAAAGATTGTAATAACACTTTGGAATTTTACTATTTCAAACAAATATAACATTGAACCTGTCCAGGGGTCAGGGTTGACAACCTGGGTCCCCAGAGCTGTGCAGGGATTATTATGCCCTGTGGGCCACAGCTCCCTTCTCTAGGAGTGGTGTTTATAAGTCCAGTCTCTGCGGGATGCGAACAACCCGGCCTGACCTGGTGACTGTGGAGCCCTCAGGAATCACTCCGATGTGTGATCCGTTTCTTCAGAGACGCCCCGACGGCATGTCGATGTTGTAGGACCGTGGGGTGTTGGTTGGACTGCTGATAATAATAATAATAATAATAATCATTTTATTTAAAAGCGCCTTTCATGACACCCAAGGACACTTAACAAACCAACACAGTGAATACAGAGCAAACATTATCAGCGACAAATTGAAATATAAAATACATAAAGGATATAAAATGGAAGACAAAAATACATTTAGTAAAGTTAGTGATAAGCTAGTCTAAAGAGATGGGTTTTCAGGGCAGTCTTGAACAGAGAAAGGGAGGTGGTGTTTCGAAGGTCTGGCGGTAGGGCGTTCCAGAGGTGAGGGGCAGAGCAGGTGAAGGCCCTGCTCCCCATGGTGGAGAGGCGGGCAGAGGGTACATGGAGTTGTAGTGAAGAGGAGGACCTGAGAGAGCGTGATGGGATGGAGATTTGTAGGATGTCAGATAGATAAGGAGGGGCAAGGTTGTGGATAGCTTTGAACGTGAGGAGTAGAATTTTGAAGATGATGCGTGATTTAACCGGGAGCCAGTGGAGCTGCTGCAGGACAGGAGTGATGTGGTTATAGTAGGAGGTTTGAGTGATGACACGGGCAGCTGAGTTCTGGACCATCTGTAACTTGTGGAGAGATTTGTTGGGGAGGCCGTAGAGAAGGGAGTTGCAGTAGTCAATACGGGAAGTCACAAGACTGTGCACCAGGATGGCTGTGGAGCGGGGTGTGAGAGAAGGACGGAGACGGTTAATATTACGGAGGTGGAAATAGGCAGACCGAGTAATATTGTTGATGTGTGAAGTGAAGGAAAGAGTGGTGTCGAGGATGACACCGAGGCTCTTGACCTGAGGGGAGGGGGATAGCAGAGAGTTGTTAAGGGGGACGAGAAGATGTTCTGATTTTGAAATAGAGTTTTTGGTACCGACGAGAATGACTTCTGTTTTGTTGCTGTTTAGTTGAAGGAAATTGTTAGAAAACCAGTGATTAAGCTCAATGAGACAGTCGGTGAGGATGGAGGGCGGGTGGGTGGAGTTAGGTTTTGATGACAAGTAGAGCTGCGTGTCATCAGCATAGCAGTGGAAATGGATGCCGTGTTAATAGTCCCAGAGTTGTTGGTGTTCTTCACCCAAGCTCTTTGTCCTGGGTTGAGCTCTTGTTTTGTTTGGGTTTTATGTCTCTTGTTAAACCAGGAAGCTTGTTTTTGTTTCAAATCCTGGTCTTTTCTCCGGAAGAGATCAAGGTTTAGCCATCTTGGTTGTAGTTTATTCTCACTGACTGGCAAGGGTGTCCTGATACTACGACCCATCAACAACTGTGCAAGTGATGAGCCTTGTGCCAAGGGTGTGGCTCTGTATGCCATGAGAGCCTTATATGGATCCTCCCCCTTCTTTAGGAGAGTTGTCACAGTCCTTACAACCCTCTCTGCTTCACCATTACTTTAAGGATAGTGAGGACTTGTAGTTACAAGAGTAAAATCATATTCCCTTGCAAAGGCTGTAAACTCTGCTGCTGAAAACTGGGGGCCATTATCTGTGATGAGGGTTTCAGGGACCCCATGCCTGGCAAAAATTGCCTTCATTTTGTTGATCACTGGGACGGCAGTAGTAGAGGTAAGGTTTGCCACCTCTATGTATCTGGAAAAGTAATCTATCACCACCAGGTACATGGCACGGTTCCATTGGAAAAGATCTGCTGCGACACGCTGCCATGGCCTAAGAGGAAGTTGTGTTGGCATGAGAGGTTCTGGTACATTATGATTCTCTCGCACACACGTTGTGCAGTTTTCAACTTTGAGTTTGATTTGTTTGGTCAGACCCAGCCACCAAATGAACTGTTGTGCTCTGGCAATGCATTTTGTCATGCCCTGGTGACCTTCATGAACCAGGTTGAGCATTTCTTCCTGCATGCTGGCTGGAATAACCAGTCTTTCACTTTTAATCAAGAGTCCCTTTACAACAAGCAGGTCTTGGTGGTACTGCCAATACACTTGAAGTTCAGGAGGGATACCTTTCCTGCAGGATGGCCAACCTGTTTGTACAAAGTTTTTAAGTTTTCTGCATATGCTGTCAGTTTCCTGTGCCTGTCTAATTTGCACAATCCTGCTTTCTGATGCTAGCAAATGTTGCAAAATGTGGTTAATATAAACACACACACATCTTCTTCCAGCTGCTTGTCCTGTGTTGTAGGCAGAGCTTGTATTGGGTATCGGTGCTCTGGACAGTGTATCTGTCGTAATTAAATTCTTTCCTGGGACATGTTCAATTTTGTATGTGAAGAGAAGCAGTCGTAATCTAAATCTTAGTATACAAGGTGGCAGGTCATCAAGAGCTCTGCTTCCTAATAAGGAGATGAGAGGCTTATGATCTGTCTGGATCAGAAAATCCATCCCTATCAGGTAAGATTGAAACCGTTCACATGCCCCCGTTCACATCCCCAGGTCAGTGCCAGTGCTTCTTTTTCGATCTGGGGGTACCTACGCTCTGCGCTTGTCATACTGCGTGAAATGAAAGCTACCGGACGCCATTCACCTGTTGGTTGTTTTTGTGACAGGACCCCTCCTAATCCAAAGGATGAGGCATCTGCTGCAACTTTTGTTTCTCTCTTCAGACAATACTGGGCGAGAACTGTGGGTGAGCTCAGCTCCTGCCGTAGCTCATCGAAAGCATGCTGCTGTGCTGTCCCCCATTCCCAGGTGGTGTCTGCCTTGAGGAGCTTTCTTAATGGTTGTGTGAGTTCAGCGATATGTGGGGAAAACTTTCCAACATAGTTTACCATGCCCACAAACCTCTTCACATCGGCAGTATCTTTAGGTGTAGGCATCTCCTTGATTGCTTTGATTTTGCCAGGGTCTGCTTCAATGCCCTGAGCTGCGACAACGTGACCCAGAAACATGACCTTTTCTACAGCAAACTGGCACTTGTCGTTGTTCAGAGTCAGCCCCTCTTGTTGGGAGCCTCTCTAAGACTCTATGCAGTCTGTAGTCGTGTTGTTCTCTGGTGGACCCAAAAATGAGTGTCGTCTACGTGACATACAGTTCCCTCCCATCCTGACAAGATTTGGGTCAGGCTTTTTTGAAAGTGTTCAGGTGCGGACGATATTCCGAATGGCAACCTTTTGTAGCAGTATCTTCCAAACGGGGAAATAAATGTGGTCAACGGGACTGTAGAGGTACCTGCCAAAATCCCGCTGTAGCATCCAGTTTTGTGAAGACAGTCGCACCTGCAGGCCAATGTTTCATCTACAGCAGGCAGTAAGGGTGTAACGGTACGCTAAAATCACATTTAGGTTCGGTTCAATTACAAGGAGGGCTCGGTTCGGTTTATTTTCGGTACAAAAAAAAAAGACAAAATAAAGACTTACAAAATGTTTATTTTGAAAATATGCCAAAAATATGTTTGTATTGTATTGTAGTAATAAATAAAAGTGACCCATTTGGATGATATTTTAAATAAACAGCACTCTACAATAAATAAATTATATTAAAAATAATAAAAATCTTAATGAATACAATAACAGTCAGAACCAGAACAATAAGCAGCAACAGACTGTTTACAATCTAACTAATCAAGTTTTTGTCCAGTAGCAGCAGTGTGGCTGTATTTGTCCTCATTACTCACAACCTCTTCTTGGTGGGACTGGTCCTGGAACAGTTCAGAGTTCAGTTCAGTCATCACACACTTCTTAGCTGCAGCAGGTGATCTCTGGTGGATTTCCCTGAAGTGGAAGAGAGCATGCTACCTCTGTAACTGGAAATACTGGAAATAAAACACAGAGGTAAAAAAAATAAGTTAAGATTATGATTTTAAATAATAATAAATTATAAATAATAATTATAATAAAAGAACAATACCTCTTGAACGGTTGAATTTCTTTGCCTATATACTGTACCAACATCAAATAACTCATACATATACTGTGTACATTAACTTATATGCTGCTGTGCCACTCTTTGCAAATGTCAATGCTAGAACCTTCAGTTTATTTTATAGATATACTTTTTATACTTTTTATAGTAGTAGTAGTTTCTTTATTTCAGATACAATACAAGATCCATATATGTATATAAAAAGAGTAAAACATAAAAAAGATTAAAAAGCTTTCCTATAAAAAAATAAAATAAGAATAAAAGACTAAAAAGCTTTCCTATAGAGGCTCATCCGCCAATGAGTCCCCAAAATAGAAAAATATCTCACAGAGCTTAGTCCAGGGTTGGTCAGTGTAGTGATGATGCAGTTTTCAGATACAGACAATCTACACATGCATCTATACATGAGGTTACGCAGCACCGCTTGGCAGGTAGGCACACCTGCATCTGCAAACATTTTGCTCGCACTGCTCCATCGAGGTACCCTCAGCATCATTCGAAGGCCATCATTATATGCCACAGTTAGTCTATACATGCTGCTCTTTTTATAACGTCTCCACAGGTGAGCGGTGTACAAAGGAGTGCAGTAGGCCTTAAAGAGTTGGATCTTAACAGATGTTGAGCACATTCCAAACCTACGGATCAGCGTGTTAGCTTGACCATAGAGCATACGGCATTGTCTGTAAATGTCTCTATCATCTGACAGGTCTGCAGTCAAATAGTGCCCCAAATATTTATATTCATCACTGACATCCAGCCTGTTGCCCGACAGAAAGAAGTCAGGGAACATCAACTTGGAGTCTTCTCTGCTCCGNTTTGATCAGAGAGGTCAGCATTCAGATCACCAACAATGACTGCTTACTGCATGTTCCTGTAAGAAAGCCATGATATAGGCCAGTCTATTTAAATATTCAAACTCATTCTCTGAGCACTCATAAGGAGTATACACGTTCAGTATGGTGATTGTTTTATCCCCATCACAGAACTCAAGTCCTATCGCCCAGTCAACATTCAGCCTGATCACTTTGATTTGTTGGTCAAGTTTCTTATTCCAAAACACTGCAACACCACCAGGGATTCTGCCACGGAGTATCCCATCACAACAGTCAGTGGTGGATTCCCCTGCTCCATAAAAGTCTTTATGAATAGAGTTTAACCTTTCCAAGTCCTGCTTAGATAAGAATGTCTCCTGCACACATCTCCTGCTCAGCTGTTGAACTCTGCTGAGGAGCGCAGATGCGTCCATATGTTCAAATCCAACAGGAGGCAGTTCATCCAAATTGTGTGACACAAATCTGGGAATATTATTGCCGCACTCATTAAGCACTTTTAAGCAATCTTTGACATTATTGGCGTCCTTCTGATGCCCCTTGTGCTTCACACAACGAGTTGAAGTTGGACACATTTCAAACAATATCCGCTTGGACTCCTCGATCCATTCAGAAGAGAAATTGTTTGACACCAGCAGAACAATTTCATCGGTGGCCAGAGTTCTCATTTTAACAACAATAAAGTTCAGAAGCTCATCCTCAACTATTACTTTACCATCTGTCGTTTTGTACACACAGATTTCAGATTTTGTCTTTGGATGACCAGCTCCTCCAGAACGAACAGCCGCACCCAACGCACCAGACGCCATCTTGCCACTGTCGGAAGAGCTGCATGCAAAAACTCAGGACAGTATTACACTTTTACTTTTATTATTTCATTTTATGCTTACGTTCATTGGGTGTTTGGTGTTTTAGGAGTGTTTGGTGTTTCAGTGTTGGTGTAAATCTTCATACTTTTATACTACTATGAAAAAACTCAGGACAGTGTTACACTTTTACCATTTTATGCTTATGTTTATTAAATGTTTTAGTGTTTAGTGTTTAGATGGTTACTGTTGCACCGAGGGACTGAGAGAAATGCAATTTCGGTCCTGTGTATGTCCTGTACATATTGCAGTTCTGATAATAAAGTTGACTTTGACTTTCACTTTGATCTCCCACTCATCATCAGGGCAGGGCTTAAATCAGCTCCAGGACTTGTTCACAATCAGTTTTAGTTTTTTAAAGGGGACCACAGATAGGTTTTTAAATTTTTTTAAATTTTTATGGTATTTCTGTGGGGTTACCAGACAATGTTCATTCAATTTAATACACAAATAAATTCTTAGATAATCAATTATACCCTTTTTAATTCTGCCATTTTTAACTTTCGTTTTGAACGACCGGTTAATGATAAGGAGATCTCGTGGCACGCCCTTCAAAGATCTGCTTACATTAACTCCGCCCTCCAAAGGCAGACGAGGATTTCTGAACTCACGTTACTGCCACCCAGAGCCCTGAGCTGAGCTGAACTGGACCGCGCAATGCATTTATTGTGGGACAGATCAGACGTGTACAAGTTGTCGTGTCATTTTTAATTTTTCCTCTGTAATAAATGTCCAACTCCCTCCCTGACGTCTCCCTCCCTCTCCCTGTGCGCACGAGCTGGAGGGAGCGGATGTCACTCGCGGACACACACACACACACCACGGCCGTAGGGCGGCCGTGGTGTAGTGGTAATGGCAGTTGTCTCCCGATCGGAAAGTTGGCGGTTCGACTCCCGGGACCCGCACCATGTGTCGTTGTGTCCTTGGGCAAGACACTTAACCCTGAGTTGCTCCCGGTAGGACTGGAAAGCACCTTGCATGGTAGTCTGCCGCCACCGGTTTATGAATGTGTGTAGCATTCAATATATGTGTAGCACTTTGAGATTTTCAGTAATGAAAAGTGCGTTATAAATTGAATTAATTATTATTATTATTATTATTACATACACACACATACACACACACTCACAGCGGGGCTGTCTTGTTATCTGTTGTCCCTCGCTCAGCCGCGCGCCGGGCTCGGCACACGCACACACACACATACACACACACGGGTTTGTCAATGACGTTTAGCGGTACGTAGTCTGTCCTGCTAATGACACATAAACCAACACACACACACACACACACACACACAGCAACATCGCTGTTCATTAGCCTCCCATCTGAAAACTATCAATTTTAAATCTGCTTAGTGCGCGCTCCATTATCTGGGCCAGGAGGGTCAGAGAGTTAGCTGGCTAGACTCTGTGACATTTTTAGCCATGAAATCAGGAAAAACAACCGTCACGTCTTTTTATACTGAAGTGGGTTGAGCCTAACCAGGGGTTGCTAGGTGAGGGGCTGGACTCAGGTTCGAGGTGGGTTGTCCTGGCGCTTGTGACGTCACAAGCGCGATGATTTTAAAACGAAACCTATCTTATCACAGTAAAATAAATATACTTAGAGTAAATAAACCACTGGGTGCATTTTTTTGGCCTTAGGACTGTTTTTTTATGAAGTAAATACCCAAAGTTGAGTAAAAAAAACATTAAAAAGTGAATTTTGAATATGTGGTCCCCTTTAACAAAGAGCTGAACTTTTTGACTTGAGTGTTGACGTGATGGATGTCTCATAGCAAGGATCAACTGCGCATAAAAAACATTCAGACTTAGATTCAGATCTTTAAAAACTCATACAGTTTGTGTTATTGCTCTGGACCGCTCTGATTACCTGATAAAAGTTGTTTAAATGCAGCTGCTTTTAGCGGTGTTTCTGCAACAGCTGCTGTTTCTGTTCACATTCCGATGACGTAGTTTCCAGCGCGTTCACGTTAGACGTGTTGCTGCTGCAGAGAGCTGCGTCACGCAGCTGCTGCAGAGTCTTCATGAAACAATGTCCACAAATACAGCTTTGAACGTGCGCTCGTCTTAAGAAAGCCACAACGTTCCCAAACATGAGACCGGAGCGAGCAGCTAATGGCTAATAATGTTGCGCGTGCTGCGCAAAAATAGCTCCATGCTGAAACGCGCCCAGGAAATTTTGTTCCACGGCGCATATATTAAAGAGGAACTAAACCCAAAATTAACTTTTTTTAGCTGATAAACTCCCTAGAATGTGTTTAAAATGTTATCTAGCACTATGGCTGTGTTTATTCTCACATAATTGTGCATATCTGTGTAAATTGGCAATATTTGGCAATATTTGGTCTAAAAATGTGTTTACGGTAGTTCTATGGGTTGAACTGGTGGATTACACCTTAATTTTCTTATTTGTGCAAACGCTCATGTGTGACATGTCTGCTCATGTGTGATGTCACACAGGTGGTTCAAGCAGAGCCAATCCCCTGCAGAGATGAGAAGTGCATACCTTATATGGAAGTGCTGCATTTCACTCCTGACAAGCGGTTTTATTTTTATTTTCATTTTCATTTTTTTAGGCCTTTGGTTTTGGATGGAATGGGTGGAATAGATAAATACATCTACATGTTTATTCTTTGTTGTTGCTTGGTGTATGTTGTTGGCTAGAGGTTTAATTTGTTTTAGGTTGTTGCAGGTGGAGGCGTGAACAAAAGCACAACTCTACCTCCACCCCTCCTTGTCTCTCGACACGCCCATTTTCAGGGAGATTTTGGAAGGAGGAGTTACCGATCCACAGGGTGTTGAGTTGCTCTTTAACGTTCAATGAGTGAAAAAATAACCGAAACGGTACGCAGGTGGACCGAACCGAACGTGCTGTACCGAAACGGTTCGGTACACCCACTACAACCGTTACATGCCTAGCAGGCAGTATGTGGCGCTCTCTACAAACATATTCATTTAGGTGAATCAAGTCTGAGCATATTCTGACCTTTTCATTGGGCTTAGGGGCCACTACCATTCCAGCACACCACTCTGTAGGTTCTTCAATGGTTTCAATCACACCCATTTTCTCCATTCTCTCCAGCTCTGCTTTCACTTTGTCATATAAAGGCAGTGGGACTCGACGTGGTAGTGACAATGCATATGGTTTTGCACTCTCTTTCAGTATTATTTTTTATTCTCCTTTAAAAAGGCCAAGCCCTGTAAATACTTTGGGGTACAGTTTTTTCATGTCAACCTCCAGCTCTTTAACACCGTCTATGGGGTGCAGCAACCCTAAAGCTGAGATAGCTGGGAAGCCTAGTAGAGGAGTAGACAGTCTCTGTATGACATACACCGGCTGTGTTGTAGTTTTATCATTGTATTTCATAAAAGCATTGAACTAATAATAATAATAATAATAATGAATTCCATTTATAATGCACTTTTCATTAATAAAAATCTCAAAGTGCTACAAAGTGTAAAAAAGCAAAGATCAAAATAAAATAAGTGATAAAATCAAATAAAATCAATAATATCGACTAAGATCAAAGATAAAATCATGTGATGCAGATTAGGCTTGCTTAAAAAATAAATAAAATAAAACCAGTGATAAAATCAAGTAAAATCAATAATGATATCAGCTAAGATCAAAGATAAAATCATGTGGAGGCAGAATAGGCTTGCTTGAACTGACCTTTTACTTTCAGGGCTTCACCACTGGGACCACACAGGGGTTTGTCTGCTTTGGCAAGTGGGCCATGTGTGTCTTTCAAGTAGGTGGCTTCTGGTATCATGGTCACATCTGCACCCGTATCCAGTTTGAAGGTCACATTTTTTGCCATTTATTTCCAGCGTTTTTTTCCAGTTGTTGGGGCGTTGTCCTGCTGACACTGCTCCTAAAAACATTTTGTTGTCCTCATCCTCCAGGACAGCTCCCACTCTGCCTGATCTGCACACAGCTGCAACGTGTCCCTTCTTTCCATCAGATGTTACCTGATCGCGCTGACATAATTTAAAAATACATACATAGCAACGTGGCCTGTATCTCGGCTAGTGTGTTAGCTGCTATCTTGCTTATTCCCTGTCGCGTCAGCGATATATCATTTTAAGACAGTAAATCATCCAAAACTCTCATTAATAAACCCTCCCCGAATAAAAAGAAACTACAGATGTTACCTGATCGCGCTGACATAATTTAAAAATACATACATAGCAACGTGGCCTGTATCTCGGCTAGTGTGTTAGCTGCTATCTCGGCTTATTCCCTGTCGCGTCAGCGATATATCATTTTAAGACAGTAAATCATCCAAAACTCTCATTAATAAACCCTCCCCGAATAAAAAGAAACTACAGATGTTACCTGATCGCGCAGACATAATTTAAAAATACATACATAGCTACGTGTTTGCTCCGGGCTCTCGGCTAATGTTTCTTAGAAGCTATCTTGGCTAACAGAGTCCCTGACACCGGTCACGTCTGAGATATATCATTGTAAGACAGTAAATCTTCCAAAACTCTCATTAATAAACCCTCCCCGAATAAAAAGAAACTACAGATGTTACCTGATCGCGCAGACATAATTTAAAAATACATACATAGCTACGTGGCCTGTATCTCGGCTATTGTGTTAGCTATCTGATTCGGCTAGCTTGTTAGCAGCGAACAAAAATAATCTGCCGTGATAATTGGCTTTATACACTCAAAGTGTATAAAGTAAAACAACATGAACTCACGTAAAATAAATAGTTTATAATCTAAAACACTACACACCTCCGATTATGTTTACACAAAGACTTACTCATCTCCTGGACAGTCTTCCGATGGTCCCTGCGTTGTTTCGACATGGTAGCTCCTGTGGGACTTTCTTCTGTAGATTTTCTTTTAAAAATAGTAGGAATAGCATCCGGTTTTAAAAGTCTTCTGAATCTTACTGGTAATCCTAAAGATTCTTTTATACCAGGTGCTGAAAACAATCGGCAGTGAAATGGTCGCTGCAGACATACGACTCCTGGAACCCACCGGTCCTTGTCTGGTCCATTCTTGTCGAAGTTTGTCATCTTTTGGAAATTTGTGAAGGCTCACTTGTTCACTGCTGATATTAGAACACACAAATGCGCTACAACGTGACGGCATTTTTCAAGTTACACAAATAAAAGAGGCGATCCTTCAGGAAATGAATCTGTATGGCAAGCAGTTAACACACCTAACAAACGGGCAAGGCTCTGCCTTCTTCCCGTTGTCACGTCACACTGATGTGATGACGTATTGCGGAAATGCGCGGAATTTTAGGGGCGTATCCCAGCAAGTACCAGAGAAAAAATTAGCATAATTTAGAATAAAATTTTAATATATTTATAATTTATTTTGCAAAAACGAACAGAGCTCAATGATATAATCAATCAATCAATCAATCTTTATTTATCGAGCCCTTTTCAGCAGCCAGAAGGTGCACAAAGTGCTGAACAATACAGAAATAAAACAAACAATCAAAAATAACAATAAAAAACCGCCAGTAAAAAATTAAAAACAATTAAGACCTAACAAGAATGTCAAAGAACTACTAGGTATAAAGGTTCAGTATGCAGTTTCTGTAGAACTGCAGCACTTAGAAATATTTTCAACAGGCAAAGCATTCTGATCCCTCCCCCTCAGAGCCATATATGGCTCTGCCCCCTTGTGGTCTGTTAAATTTCAAATTCAAGCTCTGTTTTTATTGGCTGATTCAAATTCAAGCTCTGTTTTTATTGGCTGGTTACAAACTCTGTTTTTATTGGCTGGAAAATGGTGGGTCACCTTTTCTTTTTAGAAATGCTTATTTACCACCTGGAGAAGCAAGGGGACAATATTTTTTTTTTTTTTCAGAGATTACCTGGCTAACATCAGTCTGTCAGGAGGTAGTGACAGAGTGAAGAAATATGTTCATAAAAAAAGCTACATACTGAAGCTTTAAAAGCCTGCCTGAATAAAAAGGTTTTAAGATTAGATTTAAAAGACTCCATATGAGTGATGGAGCGCAAGTCCAGAGGTAGCATATTCCAGAGACTGGGTGCAACGACAGAAAAGGCCCGGTCACCCCAACGTTTGTAGTTGGACTTTGGGATGGACAGGAGAAATGTATTAGATGATCTCAGTGTTCTCCTATATTCACGGACAGTTACAAGATCAGTCAAATACAGTGGGGCAAGACCATTGAGTGCTTTAAAAGTGAATAATAAAATTTTGAATTTAATTCTAAAATCAATTGGAAGCCAATGGAGAGAAAATAAAACAGGGGTTATGTGTTCACGTCTGGAGGTGTTGGTTAAAAGTCTAGCTGCAGCATTTTGGACCAATTGAAGGCGTCTAATGGAGGATTGGGAGATTCCCGCATACAGGGAATTACAGTAGTCTAGCCTTGAGGTGATAAAAGCATGAATGGCCTTTTCTAAATCAAAACGATTTAAAAAAGGTTTAACTTTGTATAAAAGACGTAATTGATAAAAACAGGCCTTGACTACAGACGCTATTTGTTTATCAAATTTTAAGTCCTTGTCAAATGTCACCCCCAAGTTTTTAACTGTTGGTCTGCATTTGGAAGTTAGAGCACCAAAGTTACAGGGAGCATCATCACCGAAGAAGATGCATTCTGTCTTTCCTTCGTTTAAAAACAAAAAATTACGGTGAAGCTATATATATATATGTAATGACGCCAACACTGCAGACGGAGTCCAGCCAAACGGGGTTTATTCAGAAACAGGGACGAGCTGCTATTACCGAGGCTGCAGCTCACGCCTTAACAGAAAACGCGGTACACACGCGAGTGAACACACTGCTAGCTGCCTGCTAACAACAACACACTCCCGGGCTCTTCTTCTTCGTCTCTCTTTTCCCTGGTCCCTCCTCCCTGCTCCTACCCCTCTCCTGCCCCCACGACCAATCCAACACATGAGGGCGGGGGACAACAGAATCACAGTACAACTGAACAAATACACAGAAATACTTGGACCCCCAGCAGAACCAAACACAGGGTCGTTACACTACCCCCCCACTACTGAGTCCCTCGCCCACGAGGGGACAAACAAAGTCATCAAACCGTCTTGGAGCCCTCCTCATCCGCTGCGGGCGAGCTCCCAGCGGCGCTACAGGCTCTGGGGCCGGGGCATCATTCGATGTCGGTGATAAGGCTTCTGGGGAGGTTGGCGGACGCACCAGAGACCCTGACCATTGGCCTTCTGGGGACTGAGGTGCAGACCTGCCTTGATAGGGGGCCAACCTGTCCCTGTGCAGAGCTACTCTTCTCCTGTTTTGGGGCATCTGAACTCTGTAGACCACCTCCCCCAGGCGCTCCAACACTCTGCAGGGACCCACCCACTGACTGTCCAGCTTCGGGCACCGTCCCTTCTTCCTACGAGGGTTGTACACCCAGACCAGCTCCCCTGGAGTGAAGTGTCGGCCCTTAGCCCTTACATCATAGTTCCGTTTCTGGCGCATGCCTGCTTGCTCCTGTTGCCTCCGGGCAAACGCATGGGCCGTCTCTAACCTGTCCTGAAGTTTCCGGGCATACTCGGGACCCGCTGGAACATCAGGTGCATCCGGCGGGCGCCCGAAGGACAGTTCGGCTGGTGTGCGCAGCTCCCTCCCCAACATGAGGAGCGATGGGGTGCATGCCGTGGAGTCCTGTACAGCTGAGCGGCATGCCATTAGCACCAGTGGCAGGTGCTCGTCCCAGTCCCGCTGATGCTCTGCTGTGAGGATGGCCAGCTGCTGTCCCAGGGTGCGGTGGAGCCTTTCCACTAGGCCGTCGCTCTGGGGATGTAATGGTGTCGTTCTTGTTTTGTGGATGCCAAGGCGGCTGCACATGGTAGAAAACACCCGTGACTCAAAATTTCTCCCCTGGTCACTATGAATACTGTCTGGTACCCCAAACCTGCTAATCAGGCCCCCAACCAAAGCATCTGCCACAGTCTCTGCTTCCTGATCAGGGATGGCGTACGCCTCCGGCCATTTTGTAAAATAGTCTATAGCCGACAGGACATAACAGTTTCCCCTGTCTGAGCGTGGTAGGGGGCCCATGATGTCCACGGCCACTCGTTCCATCGGGGCTCCTACAACAAACTGTTGTAGGCGGGCGTGAGACTGACCCGTCGGCCCCTTCCGTGCCGTGCAGAGGTCACAGCAGCGGCAGAAATCCTCCACATCCCTCCTACACTGGCCCCAATAAAACCCCTGTCGGAGGCGACGGAGAGTTTTTGTGACACCAAAATGTCCAGACCCAGACGCTCCATGCACGCCCTGCAGGACTACGTCTTTCAGGCCTTTTGGGACTACAATCTGCCACCGCTCCTCACCTGTGGAAGGGTTCTTCCATGACCTCTGCAGTACTCCATCTTCCAGTCGCAGAGCCTCAAACTTGGACCACAACCCTTTAGTTGCCAGCGAGAGTCCAGCAACCTCCTCCCACGGCGGCTTCAGTTGCCTCTCCACCCACTGCAACACAGGTTGGATGTCAGGGTCTTGTTCCTGATGGTGCCTCCAGCTGTCTGTGCCAACCACCTGCAGCTCTCTGCAGATCGCCAAGTCACTCTGACCTGATCCTCGATGGTTCCGATGCAGCTGTTCCTCCTCCAACCTCTCCCTCCGGTCACAGTAACTGCACCCCTCTGCAGCGCAAGGCCGGCGGGAGAGGGCATCGGCATTGGCGTGCTTGGCTCCGGCCCGATGAATGACAGAGAAGTTGTAGGATTGCAGCTCCTCCAGCCACCGGGCCACCTGACCCTCAGGTTCTTTAAAAGACATCAGCCACTGGAGGGCCGAGTGATCAGTCCTGATCGTGAATGACAAGCCACACAGGTAGTACTTAAAATGGCGTAGAGAAAGTACCACCGCCAGCAGCTCCCGCCTTGTCACACAGTAGCGCCTCTCAGCTTTGTTAAAGGCCCTGCTGAAATAACCCACCACTCTCTCCCCCTCCTTCCCCAGCTGGGACAGGACCCCCCCAACCCCCACGCCACTTGCATCCGTGTCGAGGATGAAGGGGAGGGAAGGGTCTGCAGGAGCGAGGACTGGGGACTCAGTCAGAGCTTGCCTCAGGCGGTCAAACGCTCCCTGGCACTGTTCAGTCCACACATAGTCTCTGTTCTTCTGGAGTAGTTGGAAAAGGGGGGCTGCTATACTTGCGAACCCCCGCACAAACCTCCTGTAATAAGAAGCCAGTCCCAGGAAGCTTTTAAGATCTCTCTGAGTCGTGGGGGTTGGCCACTCTGCCACCATCTTTACTTTGTCCTCCATTGTGCCGATCCCCTCTCTGCCGACTCGGTGGCCCAGAAACGACACCTCTTGTTGCATAAAGTGACACTTATCTGGGTGGAGTCTCAGGCCCGCAGCTCTAATTCTCTCCAGCACTCTACAGAGTGAGTCCAGAGCCATTGCAAAAGAGGCGCCATGGACCAGTATATCATCCAGATACACCAGACACTCCTGGCGAGGAATGTCAGCCAGCGTCTGGTCCATCAGCCTGGAAAAAGTGGCAGGTGCGTTGCACAGTCCAAACGGGAGCACCTTAAACTGCCAGAGTCCCCGCCCCGTACAAAAAGCAGTCTTAGGTCTGGCACTTGTTGCTAGGGGGACCTGGTAATAACCGCTCCGAAGGTCCAGAGACGAGAACCAGTTGGAGCCGGACACCAGGTCTAGTGACTCATCGACCCTAGGCAGTGGATATGAGTCTTTCTCAGTCACCCCGTTCAGTGGTCTGTAATCAACACACAAACGCCACTCTCCATTCTTTTTGGGCACCATGACAACAGCAGACGCCCAGGGACTGTTTGAAGGCTCGATAACATCAGCCTGCAGCATGTCTGACACTGCCCTGTCACATGCTTCCTGACGGGCCAGGGGAAGCCGGCGGGGACGACATTTTATTGGGCGTGCACCTCCCGTCAGGATGTCATGTTCCACCAAACGAGTCCGCCCCACCTGGTCTTCACTCAGGGCAAAAATGTCCTTAAAGTCCATGAGCAGCTGCAACAGTTGTTCCTGCTGCCGAGTGTTTAAACCCCTACAGTTCTCTGCCCAGATCTTCCGCACCAAGGTCACCGCAGCTTCTTCAGTCTCCTGGGGCACCCACACTGGGGGCATAGGACTCGCAGGTGCGGGAGCCATGGTGGCAGCAATCTGGCTGGGCTGAGGTGGGATGTGCTCGACAGCTGCAATCTGCGGTTCTGTGTAGCGGGCCACAGGACCCGTGGGGGTGTGATCAGGAGCTGCGGGCAACAGTGGAATGAGAGGCCCCTCCTTGAAGCTCCATGTCCCCACACCCAAATCCAACTGGCACCCCGCAGCCCTTAAAAAGTCCAGCCCCAATATGCACATGTCCTGCACCTCTGCTACCCACACAGGGTGGGTGATAGATCGGCCACCTACATTAAAAGTCATTGTCCCCCTCCCCTTCATAGGTGCCATGTCCCCAGTGACTGTGCGCAGCTGCACTGTGGTGGGTTGGATCAGAGTCCAGTCCGGTACCATCTCAGGCCTCACTAGTGTTACCGTGGAACCAGTGTCAATCAGGGCCGTGCATGGAAACCCTTCCACTGAGACGGGGACATAACAAAAGTCTCCAACACATGTGCGGCCGACCACCACAACCACGGTCGCTTGGTCGAGGGCGGAGTCATTTCGGAG
>JBBPBX010012145.1:19167-54595 GCA_038048925.1 Garcialebias charrua | reverse complement strand
TTTATATCAGCCTGAGAGAGAGACGGAGATAGACACATGAGAAGAAGGCGAGCAGGGATTAATTTAGCTTGACATGTATGAAATATGGCTTCACATTCCTCAAGGGGAAGGTTTATAAATTGGAGCTTCAGCAAGATTTTATCTCCAAAGTGCAACTTGGACGATGTGCTTGGTCTTGCAAAAAAATTAAAAAGAAGCACAAGACTAGGGATTCGTTCGGGTCGTTTTAAAGGAAACAGCTTGAAGCTCATCAGGGGAAGACAGACAAAAACATGGCTTTGGATTCGCTCGCCGATTAGGAAGCAGCAAACAGCCGAGGAAAGTAAAAAGAGAAGAAGGACAAAGATAAGGTTTAAAATACCAGTATATAACATTGATGAAAATATTTACATTAAAGGCTTATTGTGTAGGTGAAAACAGAATATGAACTTTATGATGGCCGACTCACCTAACTAGCTTGTGTTTTTTTTTTTTGGGCCACAGCTGCGGAAGTCAAAAGGGTAATAATGTTTTAGCCCATATCTGCATGTGCTAGTTTCCTTGATGTGCTAGCAAAATCTCTGGCAAAACAATAGAAGGATTTTAATGGAAAATTAATGTTTAGCCAATCCAGTTCAAAATGGTCACATCAGCCAACTGGTTTTTGGAAACCCAACATAACTCTGTCAGTTTTACAGACACAGGCCAAAAGCTGGTGTGGTAGCAGCAGAGAGTTATATTTTCAGATGCTTCAAGTGCAAACAAGTTTTGTTAAGTCTCTCAGTATTGCATGGGCTCACTCCTTTCATAATTCACAAGGCTTGACCATGACTCCGCCCCTTTTCATTATAAATCTATCTTGTTTTTCCATGAAGGGTGGAGCTGGTGTTGTATCCCAGGCATGAAAGATGGCGGACAGAATGTGTTCCTTCAGCTTTTAGTTTGATTTTACAGTAAACTTAAGGCACAGACAAATTATTATTATTATTATTATTATTATTATTATTATTATTATTATTATTATTATTATTATTATTATTATTATTATTATTTCTGTTGACAACTTTTGACCTTAAGTTTTTTCAACTCGCTTGAAGAAGCATCATGGTGGCAAACATTATTATTATTTTTTTTCAGCTGTTCCCTTCTTCAGGGGTCACCACAACGAACTAACTCACATGAAGAGGCCCTTCCTGACGCAACCACCGACCACCGAGCTACCACAGCCCTCTGTGTGGAGCAGAGAGCTGCACGAGGGTGCAGAGGGTGGGGGTTAAGGGCCTTGCTCAAGGGCACAGAGTGAGGCAAATGAGGTTGGAGGCAGATTTGTTGAACTTTTTCCCCCCATAGTCTGATGTTGTCGGTCCAGGGAGTTGAACCAGCGACCTTTCAATCACAGGCCCACCTTTTCTAACCTCTGCGCCACCACTCCCCATCCTCATGGTGGTAAATAATTGTCTTTATTAGTAGCACACTCTCAACAGTGCCACATTTACGATTAAAAAAGACTCATTTGTTTGCCCTAATGGCTCATGGATGTGTTTAAATGAGATTTTTAACTTCCTGTTGCAGCTAGCATTGCTGCTATGCTAACACTAGCTTGTATATAAACAGGAACAACATGTAGAAATTCAGTTTATACCGTGTGTTTTCTGTCTTCCTGTATAACAGTCTTAGAGTCTCTGATTTAGAAAATTAACTATTTTTTTTTTTTACTTGTTTGTTGTGTAAAGTTCATTATAAAGGGGGTGACACTACCCGCCTCCCCTCTCCACTGATTTCACTCGGTTGGGATTAAACAACAAAAGCTAAAGTAGAAAATATCATAGCTTACCATAAGCTATTTAACAATACAGTATCATTACACATGTTGGTCTTACACTGTTGAACTGTTGTGCTGCACTGCACACGATGAACACTTATCTGTGTCTACATGTCTGCACGGGCTGCACACGATGAACACTTATCTGTGTCTACATGTCTGCACGGGCTGCACACGCGTCACATTCATGTCCAAGCTTCTCTGTGGCTCTTTTGATATTTCTCCAGCCACACTGTATGTATTTTTCACACACCCACACACACTTGGACATCCCTTGCCCACGTGTGTTTCCAGTCCTGGACTGAGGTTGTCATGGGAACACATCTTTGACAGTTTTCAGCTCACACCAAACACACACACACAAGTACCAAAAACCTCACTCCGGAGGCATGAGAAGAGGCGTCAGAAGGAGAAAAGAAAGGCAGCCTCTTCTTTTACAAGCTGTGGAGGACTGAATGAGATTCTGATGCTGGGTGGCGACAAGAGGACAAATGATCAGATGTTCAGATTCAACCAGAAGCAAAACAAGCTTGATTCCCATACGTGCTTCAAATGATATGCAAGGTTTGAGCATTTCCAGCAAAAACACTATAAACATGACTGAAACATGATTTAGCTTCAAGGTTAAGATGTCAAAAGGATAATGGTTAAATTTTAGATCAAAGGGAAAATTCCAGTATTTAACCAATCTAGTTCATATTTATCCATGTACGGTAGATGATCACAAACTGATCTTATTGTTGACATGCTCAACATTTACAGCTTTTTGTGTAAATTTTTTGTGTGGCAATTAGCCTTGATTACAAATGTTAAAGATATTTTAACAACCTGACATGTTGTGTTTGCACAATGGGATTTTTGGCAGATTTGTGTGGAGATATATGAAACTTTTTGCTTTAGAAACCAAAACAACAATGGAGCCGTGCTTTCCTACATTAGTTTCACTTTATCCTGAACCCAGCAGCAATACATTTGATTGTGTGCTAAAATATTGCGCAACTGTGAGAAAATTAACTATATTAAAGATAAAATAGCTACAGCGGTTTCTGAAGAACCTTTCACCAAACTAAGCATGTCCTTTGCCTGTGTGTTCTCAGTATCTAGTGGTGCATTGTAGGGTATTTTGGCATTACTGGTATTGCTAACTTGTCTGTGTCCGCATGTGTGTGAATGCATTTGTTTGTCTATAGATTTATAAATATTGTATAATATACATAATAAATCTGTAAAATATGTCATGAACCAAAAAACTGATTTTGTTAAAACCCTCAGACACAAATGACAAGACAGAAATAATTAACTTTTAAAGTCAACCCAATTCAAAATGGTCTTGGGCAACATGCATGCTATCAAGCATTTTTCATTTAAAATCATGTGGACAGAACTTTCATTTAGAAACAAAGACAAAACATAACGATAAAGAAAGATCCGGTTTAGTGTAGACAGGGCCTGAAATGTCCGTTTTTATTCTAGGATACAAGCACCTGCTGAGACTTTTCTTTTACATCAGACATATCAACTCAAGGCCCGAGGGCCAAAAGTGGCCCTTGGACAATCTCGGTAAAGGCTGAAATATACCTGAATGTACTCTCTATACGCCTCTGTACGACGTACGTACGCTGAGGCAAAAGCGTAGCCCCGCGCAGCCCCTCAGGGCACGAACGCGCAAAGCTCTTTTTTTACGACCGCGAACGCGATGCGCGGTGTCTGACCATAAACTTCCCCGGCGCCGGACTGTTTTGTATGTTACACAAATGAAATAAATTCCCCTTCTTTATCGCTGATCGGGCCTTTTCTTTTGTTTTTTTGCCTAAAGTCAAGTATTCGCTTCTTCCTCCGTTCACTCGATGACTGAAATGAATGAATTCAGGTCCTACCTGGGTGCGCAATGTTTTAAATATCCCTGGTGGGCTGTGTGCTGCAGGAAAAGCGCTCCCTGTTATTATTTTTATTTCTGAGAGAACTTTTTATAACATATATAGTAGAAACACCGCATCAGAACACCGCAGCGGTCTTCAGCGAGCTGCTCATGAGCTGACTGAAAGCTGTCAATCATTTCAGTAGGCGTGTCAGCAAGTGACCAATCAGCGAGCTCAGTTGAGTCCCCTCCGCGCGCAGCTGCTCATATTACAACAAGGATACGCGAGCATTTGAAAGCTGATAGTTTCTGAAGCTATATCAGCGAAAAGCATGCGCACAAAATGCGCGCGTAGAGTGGCGTACCTGAGGACGCTCAGGTATATTTCAGCCTTAAGGCCTGCAATATCCTAAAACACAACTTTAAAAAAAAGGATTGATAAAATAAAAATAAAAGAACAAAACAGCAATCAATGAGACTGAAGGAAATTTAAATTAAGCATCTTAAGCAAAACTTAAAAAAAAAGAATTTTTATGTCATTGTGTTTCCAGAACTACACTCAACCTTGAACTTAGAAACACAAATATATCAGTTTGTTTTGCATAGTTCCACTAACATGTACAACATGTTAAGCTAACATGTGTAATATATTGTCACAAGAGCCAGTTTACAGAATATGTTTTATACCCTAAAGGATTTTGGAAATACCTTTTTTATAAAGCATACTAACTATGCTACAATAAGAAAAAAGGTTTTCTAGATCATCGGTCATGAAGAAAATGTATTTTCCAATTCTCTATGCGGCCCTTAGATGCTTTACTGTGGCCCTTTGGAAGAAAAATGTTGCCCACCTCTGTTTTACGTTGCTCTCTTGTTTACATGCTTAATAATGATCATAGAATATATAAAATATATGCCAAGGTACATTTTTGAAGAAAGCGTGCAGATGGCGTCAAAGCCTTTAAGAGCTAACATGGGGGAGAGAAAACCACTGAGGACCTTATGAATCATGCACTTTACAAGTAAAAACACGAGTGAGTCATGGGACTAAAACATCCTCCAGTTGCTGCTGTGTGAATTTAAAATCACAATGGTGAAAAACAAAGAGCATGGAAAGAGGGAGGAAGACAACGCATCAACATCCATGTCAGTAATGAAAGAGAAACCCGACGCTTGGGGTGGAGGGGGATAAATAAAGGAACGAGGGTGGTGGATAATATTATCTCCGCACTGCCTGTCGTGTTCTGCTGGGCAGTGATGTCACTCAGACTGCAGCGTGGTCCACCCTCCGTTTACTACACACAAATACTCACAGAGACGCAACACACCCATACTGCAGAACATTCATTATAGGCATATATATTTCTATCCACAGCAAAAAAAAAAAAAATGACTCGTCCATGCACAAGGTCAAAAATATACATTAATAAATGTGGTGCTTGTTAGAGAGTCTGTTCTCTTTGACTAATCTGAGCTCAGGGAGAGAAGGCAACCCGGATGGGTACTTAAGTTTTTGTTTTCCTCTCTGTGCACAAGCTGAAACTGCACACTGGTGTCTTTGCACCCTGAATAAATAACTAGAGGAGACAGAAGTGGTTTGCAGGTACTCTGATCCAGTGTTGCTTGATGTCACACTAAACCCTGTCCCCATTTTCAACCTCAAGTTTACTCCCCTCAGCACTTACGCCCTTCGATATAAATAGACTCGCATGCAGCTCGTATCGTCTCCATAACCCTCTTGTTGTTCAGCTGTGATCAGGCCTCACCTGGTGTTTCGTTTACGGTGTGCACGGCACGCTCTGAGAGTGTCACAACGCTTTGTCGGATTGGATCTGAAAATGCTTAGGCCAGCTCATCAAAGAAAAATACCGCAATACTTCAATGGGAGGCCAAGGACACGCTCACTGTGAGCGTTGGAGGCTTTTAAATCACAGGAGGTGAACGGCGTGTACCACGCTGTAAATGTGGGCTGCCCGTCTCATCTGTCAGGTGGCTGCACAAAGCTGACGACACAGAACCTGAACCCTCCTCTGAAGAGGAAATGAAACATCGGAATTTAAAAACGGTTTTATCCAAACGTGTTTTATTTCACTGCAGTTTTCTTTCTTCATATCAAGGTTTTTTTGTTGTTGTTTTCTGGGAGATTTTAAAAGATTTTGAGGATGATTCAGGAAAAAACAGAAGAAAAATGCATAATATAGAAAAATATAGTTTCTGAATTATGTATGTATGGCAAACAAATACAAAAGAACTTATTATTAATTAAAAAAAATTGCTTTTCCAGCTAAAATGCAGTGTTGCTGTTGAGTTATGAGCGAGTGCTGTAAACTGCAGAAAAAGCTGAGTTGATCAATTTTAAATAGGCACAGCAATGACAAAAAGCAGCAAAGCAAGTGCTAAAGCTAAAAGGATCAAAACAGAGGCTAAATGTTGCAAAACAGTTGCTAAAAGCTAAAAGTGGCAGAAGGTTATCTAAAAGCTAAAAGTAGCAAAATGGTGGCTAAAAGCTAAAATGGGAATAAAAATCGATCAATTATGCAACAGGAAATTTCAGATAACTTTTTTAAAGTAATTGAAGATATATATATACTGTATATACAGTATATATATATTTTTTTTTTTGTGCTAAAATTTTACTTTAAATAAAGCTAAACATTTTCATCCATCCGTTATATTTACCGTCTTCTTCCTTTCCAGGTCACAGATGTCACTGGTGCCCATGTCCAGCTGTCCATGTGCGAGAGACGGGGAACACTCTGGACAGGTTTCCAGTCCATCACATGAGCTAAACATTTTGAAAAGTATAAAAGTTATAAAACAACAAAACCCCAACACTTTAATCCTGACAGAGCAGAACATTTTTGATATTTGGACAGCTATAATATTTAACACAAAGTATGCAGAAGCAGTGCAATTGCAAAAAACATACAAAAGAAACTATGAAATGAATTAGTATTAAATGCTGACTAACGTTCCCTAAAAATATTATTTTCTGACTTTTATTAGTACACTAAATAACAGTTTAGAGTGCATTCAGCCCTGTTTAGTCCGCTTTAATCAAACTCTAGTCCGTCTTGTCCAGTTCGTTTTGGGGTGATGTGAATGTGCAATCGAACTATGATGTGGACCAAAAAAAAACAAACTCTCCTCCTCCTAAAAGCCTAGGTCTCGATTTGGTTGAAGTGAACTCTGGCGTGGTTCAAATGCAGTGTGAATGCAAGCAGACCGGAGACCGCTCCAAAAGCAGGAAGTGGACTACAGCCCAGGGCAAACAAGCACGCATTTCGCTTACCCCATACAGAGCCGTCAGCCACACTGTGTGAAGACAGGTTGGCTCCATTGACTCAGTGAAGTGTGAATGCAAACAACACCAGCTGAAAATGTAAACATATGACCTAAGATTTTTATTTTCCTGGACCACAGTGAGCAAACTCGCATGAACGATTTGGCAGTTATCTAAATGAAACTTATCTAAACAAAAAGGGCAGTGCCTCCTGAAGGCCGCGGCCTCAGACACCTCTGTCTCCTCATGTCTGTTTGTTTATGTTTTCTCAGATAGGCTGTACTGAAAATTACATTTTGTTGTGCTTCGGTGCAATGACAATAAAGCTGATTCTGATTCAGATTTTTTTATGCTGGATTCCTGAAGCAGCCTAGGATCAAACCTGCAACCACAGGATTACAAAACTGCAGCACTAACCACCAAGCTACTGCAGCTTCTAGTAAATTATGGATGTTAAATTAATTAACTAATCCAAAAACAAATGTATTTCAACAAAGCAAACCAGCTGTGCTAAAAGCTTGGCACAACTTGACAAATCAAACAATAAAAAAAAAAATCTTATTTCAAAGCTTTCTATTTAAAAATGTGCAGTACAGACAAAACAGAGCAAGAGCTCTAAATGTGCAGGTATATACAGATGATGTGATGTTATACTTGATGACCAATGCATGTGAATCATGTATGATTTCCTTCAGTTTTTTGACCAATGTCAAAATGGCTGTCTGGGAAATAAAAATAGTTACCCACCATGAGATTAGTATCCCGTAGAGTGGAGATAAAACACACACTGACCTCAGCTGAGTAAACTGCACTGTGCTGACACATGTTCTCATGTTCAGGTTGTCAGTCCTCAAATTTTCTGGCATTAAATTGGCAAATTTATACCACCTTTTTTATTCTTACCAGGAGAAATTTTCTGGCATTTATTCTGCTGTTTGGAAGAAAATATTCCAAACTGTTTAAAATCATAAACTGCATGCTTTTTGTTTACTTGTTTACAGAACATGCACGTCTTCCTCACCCCTCACTGCAGTCATTTATTTTTCAGTTCGAGGTCATCAGCTGAGCTTCCCACACCCTCCGTCCTCTTGTTTTTCCAGACTTCTTGGGTTTCTTCTTCATTAGGCCCGGGCCAAGCCTCATCACCTCAACCTTGTGGCAAAGTAAGCCAAGCAGAAGTGTTAAATTTCACGGCACAGAGCATTAGAAGACGGATGTGACGTCAAACCAAAAGGAGAAAGACACAAAAGGTACTTCCTTGGTTTTCTGAGACAGATTGATTTTTCTCTGACTGCTGATAACCAAAAAAAAAATCCCTTTTATTGTTACAACAGAAGTCATCTCAGGACACTGAACAGAAACATTCAAATAATAATAATAATCATTTTATTTAAAAGCGCCTTTCAGGACACCCAAGGACACTTCACAGCAAGAAACGCATCACAGAGATTGTGTAAAAACAAACAACAAGCACAGTGCAGACATCAAGAAAATAAATTGAAATATAAAATACATAAAGAATATAAAATACAAAAGAATATAAAATACATTTAGTAAAGTTAATGATGAGCTAGTCTAAAGAGATGTATGTATATAAATAAATTAACACTATTTATCTGAAGAGCAGACTGCTTTGAGCTTAACTTCATTGCAGACTGTCAGTTTGAGCAAGCATGAAGGTGACAGTGGAAAGGAAAACTCCCTCATGAGGAAGAAACATTTAACAGAACCAGGCTCAGGACAAGCGGTCATCTGCTTCGACCAGCTGGGTTTGGCAGGTCACGAGTCACATGTTAAGATAGAAATAATGTCAAATGAAAACTATTCAATTTTAGCAATTCATTTAAGGAAATGAGGTCAATTTGTCCTCTAGTAGTCTTAAGCCTATGGCAGTATAACAAGCCAACCTTAACTATAGGATTTATCAAAAAGTAAAGTCTTAATCCCAGTCTTAAAACTGGACAATGTGTCAGTCCCACAGACAGAAACTGGAAGTTGGTTCCATAAGAGAGGAGCCTGATAACTGAAAGATCTTCCTCCTATTCTGCTTCTGGAAACTCTAGGAACCACAAGTAAGCCTGCAGTTTGAGAGTGAAGTGCTCTGTTAGGAAAATATGGAAGAATAATTCAAAATTAAATCAATTCAAATTCAAAAATACTTTATTAATCCCAAAGGGGAAATTAATAGTTGTTGCAGCTCATCATGTGTTTCATTAAAGAGTTATAGATGCTCTCTGTGGGCAGGAAGGGTCTCTTGTAGCAATCCGTCCCACAGCAGATCAGAAGAAACTGGCTGCAGCAGATGCCGATCCGTCCACCTGGATCCAGCAGACCTCTCGTTCCTCTTGGGCAGCAGGACTGCCTGAATGCTGGGCAGAACTCCTCCCCGAGTGATGGCCACTCCTCCCAGCAGCCTGCCGAGCCCCTCGTTCCCATGGATGGAACTGCAGGTATTGAGGGACGATCCTGGTCCTCTCACGGGAGTTTTCCACCAGCTCCAGGATCTCCGCTGTCATTCAGGCACTCTTGCACCGCCGCCGGGTAGATGGGAATGCATCCACGGCACCTCCTTTTCAACTCATCTGGAATTTGGAGCTGTAGCTGAGGTGTTATTTGAGTTTTTGAGATGTCAATCAGTTGCTCACAGCTGTAGCAAACCACCTTGTTGTTATGGTTACGAAGCATAACAAATGTCCAAAAGTAAAAAAGGTTTCAGTAAAAATCCTTCCAGCTGCACAGCATCTGATACCAGAGGAAGTAATCATCAAAAAAAGTGATTTACTTACAGAAAAAATATTAATCATATTTTTAAGGTCTCTAATATAAGATGGAGCTAGGTTGTTGAGGGCTTTGTAGGTTTAATGGCAGATTTGACTTGTTCCTTGCTTCAGTTAAAACTCAACAGTAAAACAGTGATGAGCTAATACATAAATTATTCAAGACAGCAGGAGAATGAAGAATTATAGGTAGAAAGACATTTCCAGCTTTAAACATTTTGTATACAATGAAAGTACTAAGGTAGTCCCCGACCTACGAGCGAGTTCCGTTCCTACGACTGTCTCGTAACATGAAATCTTGTACGTCGGAACCAGAAACACGTGTTGCTCGTAAGTCTGGATTTTCGGTCGTAAGTCGGAAAATTTATGCTAGCGCTACTACGAACACTCGTTTTTCATCACAAATGTTCATACTAGTTCATGAACATGCTCAGAAACTTGTTTCCAAACGGTTAGCTAACACACTTTCATCTAAAAACACATAAAAGTGCTGTATTTTTTGTATGTTCTTTACAAATTTACTGCTCGTTCGCCAGCTCGTAAGTCCGGAACCTCGTAAGTAAGAGCGCTCGTAAGTCGGGGACTACCTGTAATATATTGCACCATACTAATTGTTATTGTACAGATTAACTAGAGAAAAAGTCCCAAACTGTCTGTTGCACCCAATGTCTCTTATTCATTTTTATTCTACGTAAACCATGCTTCAAGATCTGTCAGCAAAAAGTAGAAGCAAATCTCATCTTCTGTGAGGAATACTTCTATAAAACAT
Organism: Garcialebias charrua; assembly: GCA_038048925.1. NCBI lineage: Eukaryota > Metazoa > Chordata > Actinopteri > Cyprinodontiformes > Rivulidae > Garcialebias > Garcialebias charrua. The sequence continues at coordinate 44,107 of JBBPBX010012145.1, read as the reverse complement.
TTTAATCATTGCTTTCAGTGTGCAGGATTTCCATGTTCCAATTGGTGATTTGGATCCCCCTCTTCTGTACTTGACAAAATGTGCAGACTCTTTTTTTGTTCCCAACAAAGTCCAATTCAGTGTCTCTTCCAGCCTCACAGAGCTCATATTCAGTCTCTGAGCCCCTCCTCGGCCTCTCTGACGTCACGAGGCTCTGTGAATGTGTGCAGCATCCATGTCAGCGCCTGCGTGGCTTGTCTGAGGAAGAGGAGGAGGGTTGCATGGACGTAGGAAGGCAGGAGACGTTGGTGTGAGTCGGCCTTCACGTTGTGATGTCACAGGAGATGATGGGTTTGAAAATGCTGGATCATCACCAGCTCCACAGCATCCTCATGGCTGAGCGAAAGAACACGTGGGTTCATTATTTTTTTTTTTTTAAATTTAGCTGTTTTGAATCATGATATCATCATTGATACATACCTATTGATTATGGGTGTTTGTAATAAATGTGGGTGACACAGGTGGACAGGTCACTAACAGGCCTGACAACTAAACTCTCATGAGTCTGCTAACCTGACCTGTGTTGTTGTAACCCAGCACCTTTTTTTTCATCTGCTCAAACAGGCTCACATAGAACCTTTTAAGGTCACCCTTTACTTTGGAAAGGCCCTCAGCTGATAAACATATTCTAAACAAACATAGAGCGCCATCTGGTGGTTGAAGAAGCATTTTTATTTTTAGTGAAGGATTTTGTTTTTGTTTATGAAGACATTAAATGTCACAGATTTCTTTATAAATTGACTTTCTTCTCATTCTGCAACGAACAAACAGATATGCTTTTAAAGAGATGGTTGAGGTATTTGAAGTAGAGTTCGTTAGAAAAGTTATGAACAATTAGTATCTTATCTGTTGCAGATAGAGCTAAATCAGGCTATTAAATCATCACTGAGTACCAGATAGTAGAAGACAAACTAAACATATGGTTTCAAAAGTGTAGAGGTTTATTTTTAGCTAATGTAGCATTATATCAGAAAGTTCATTCTCAATAGTCCAGGTATCAAATCCGCTCATTCTCAATCAGTTAAACAGCAAACTGGTTGGTCCACTTAAGTTGTTTACTTGGTGGGGTAGCTTCAGTTTGCTTTGGACTGCTCTGACTGACGAAGCCCTCTGGAGTGAGGGTGAAACGTTTCTACTAAAAAGAAATTGTCCAGATGAACTGATTGAGAATGAGCGGGTAGCATTATATCGTTTTTGAGAAAGAGTAGTTTTTTTAAATTTGAAATGTGATACTAAAAGGGGTGCCCATTTGGCTAGCCATTAGCCTGGATGAGGACTTTTCCGTACCCCATGGCTGATGTTACCGTACGGCTGATAATTGTGTTAAATACTGATAACCATGTGACAGAACGTCATAATTGAATAGTTTATATCTTCAGACAACGACTCAGGTTGTCTTGTTTTGTCCCTTGGTTGACTAGCAGCTTGTCAATCGGGTCAAAACGACGCTCTGTTTTTGTTCATCGAGTGTTCAACAGGTAAGATTACTGCCTGCATGGTCCCTGGTAAAACTGTAAAAAAATAAACCAATCTAAAACAGCTGGAGTCCCAACTGAACGAGTTTCTGTTCTTATTTGGGTAAGACAAATTCTTTAAAGTTTCTAAGACGGAGGAGCTGGTCATTGATTTTAGACTGGACTCTTCAGTTCAGCTCCTGAGGTCGTTAACGGTGAAGCTGCTGATGTGCATCAATATAAATACAGGTAGTCCTCGACTTATGACGGACTTCCGTTCCTGCGCGACGTCGTAAAGCGAATTTCGACGAAAGTCGGAACATACGTACATACTGAACCATATACGTACAGTACTGTTTCATTCTGTTCTGTCTTCAGCAACTACTGTATACAGAATGGACGGTTAAAGCTGTATCATAGCTTACTTTAATCTTTATTGAAGCAGCAGGACTACATGACAAGTGCATTTCCTCTAGGGCTCTCAGCCTGTGTCACACCCAAATATATCCCCCTGGGAACATAGGCTGAACTCCCAAACAATCCACTTGTTACATCCTTTCTCTTCTCTTTTTTTTTTCTTTCCAAAATTTGCAAAAAAATATTGTTTCATTTTCCTTCTAAACAAAATAAACATATTTTACAGGGCATTCAGATTTAAACATAGATATTTAACCTCAAGTGCATCATCCGTAAAATAACCTTTTAATAATACAAATACATTCAAAATTATCGAATTAAAAATTATCAAAATTATTTCTCAATTTTTTGAGAAAGAGAACTCCAGTCTCTTCGGGGGCGTGGGTTCGAATCCCATCACTGCCACCATGTTTCATTCTGTTCTGTCTTCAGCAACTATACAGAATGGACGGTTAAAGCTGTATCATAGCTTACTTTAATCTTTATTGAAGCAGCAGGACTTCATGACAAGTGCATTTCCTCTAGGGCTCTCAGCCTGTGTCACACCCAAATATATCCCCCTTGGAACATAGGCTGAACTCACAAACAATCCACTTGTTACAAGTACTGTATTTTACCAAGCACTTAGCCTATCCTAACACAGTACCCTACATAATTATCAAAACACACATACATTTGGAGCCATAATGAAGGGAAAAAAAGAGTTAACCTACTGGTATGCTGGTGAAGCCGTTCCTCCTCTGTATTCTATTGCGTTTACGTCGTAAAACCGCCGTCCAGCTCGGTCCATCCTCCGTACGTATTCGTTTACGACGTAAAACCGCGTTCACAGTACACACAGTAACAGTAAGTTGTACTATGTACAGTTTTGTTTTGTTTTTTGAATGTCCAGAGGACCAGACTTAGCTTTTTTAGAGAGTACAGGGCAGCTGTAGCCTCCGCAGCTAGTAAAACCGGAAACCCGAAACTGCGTAACACAGCTTTTCAAAATAAAATTTTCAATATATATATATTTTTTTTATTTATTAATGGGAGGTGCGTCGTAACCGCGAAACGTAACTCGAGACCGTCGTAAGTCGAGGACTACCTGTATCTGGTAACTGTTCTCGATGACCTTTGACGCACATGATGTGAACTCACTTTGCAAGAAGGTCCACCAGAGAATCAGAAGCTCAGTGGTTTTAATGTTGATCCTACTGTTATAAGAATATTTAATGTTTTATTGAGTCTCTTTTAAAACTTTCACCTTCATCAGTTGGTTTGGACTTTTAACATGTAAAAACAGGAACAAACTCTTGGGTGTTGTCAGGATGTGCAGCAAAACTGCTGACATAGCCTACAGAACCTCACTGACCTAAAAGAAGAGGTCAGTGAACAAGACCAGGCTGATTCTGGCAGATCCTGATCACCCACTCCATGGTGAGTTCAGGCTGCTTCCTTCTGGATGCAGGTATCTGCTGCCCAGATGTAGAGCAGACTGAAAAACTCATGTATCTCTGTGCCTCAGGCTTCTCAATGTACAATGATCATTTCTGTACCGTCTTGTCTAGTATGGATGTTTTGGGCGTCTACTGTGAATCAAATTGCCCCCCGGAGATAATAAAGATTCTTGAACGTTTATATTTTCTGCTAGACCACACTTCTACCTAAACTTTCTCTTATTTTCCAAACACTACATTCAAGATCCATTTGTAGAAATGTTTTTTTGCCACATCAAATCTCACTTAAACAGATAAAGTAATGAGACACGTTTACAGCAACTTCTCCATAAAATTGTGTTTAATAAGATTGTTAAAAATAAGGCTATGATACGATTTTTAGCAAACATTTCCTTGGAGGAACAACCGTTACGGTATCCGGAGAACCCTTTACAGCTAAATGTGACCAGTCTCTGGGGTTATACTGGCAAAACAAACAGTTAAACACACATATGGAGAAAAACATACAAATAACACACACAGAGACATTCTCCGTCATCCACCCACCCAAAAATGGTGGCAATAAACAGAGATTTAGCAGATGAAAAAGCTGTTTTCATTAAAAATAAAAACATGCATAGCTTTCGACTCAGACGTGATTTTCCTCTAAAATCGCTGTATTTTTTGATCTTTGTGAGAGAAAAAACCCCCACATGATTTAATTAACCATTATTAATGGTCATGTAAACTCATTGGACTGTCGTTCACAGCAGCCTCCTGTCATGGATGTACAAAGTAGTTCATGTAGAAAGTTACATTCTGAACCCACACGGCTCCGTGACAACGACAGAAAATAAATACTGGAATGGCAAACACACAACAGGAAGTTACTGCTTGGAAATGGACGTTAGATGAAGCATGATATAAAAAAAAAACAAGAATAATTAAAACATCTGCTTAATGGCAGCATGTGATACGTCATTAAAATACTGAATCAAAGTGTCTCACAAATGAATACAAAATTTAATGGAAAAAATGACGAAAAATTGCCTTAAAACAAAATTCCTTTTAGCGCTGCATGGTCCCTGGTAAAACTAAAAAAACAAATTAACTCTAAAACTGGAGTCCCAAATGAACACGTTTCTGGTTCCTCCCTCCTTCTTTTGGTCATCACACAGTGAGGAGACAGCATTACATTATTTACACGCATGTTCCTCCGGACTTTACGTGAGTCAACACCGAACGTTTTAAAGTGCCGATGAGCTGAGGCGAACAGGAAGCACTGAGCTGTTGGCAGCCATTTCTTCACCCACGGGGCAGAAGGTCAGGCTTGAATGACCGAGCAGGAGAACAAACTAAACTTTAGTGAGGATTCCTCATGTAGGCGAACACTAACCCACTTCTGTTCACAGTAAAACAAAAAAAAAAACGATTCAAAGTGCTTAAAATATCCCTTGTACGACACAAACCTGTGGCGTTCCAACTCTTTAATTAAAACCTCTAAAACGATCCAAACAAATTTGTTCTTGGACATTTTGCCTTTCATCGGAAAAGTTTTCTCCATTTTAAACTGAAAAGTGCAAAGTTTGAGTTATAAAATGTACTTTTCAGTTTAAAATTGAGAAATCTCCTCATGTAAGAAGTGAAACATCATTTCAAGGCTTTAATTCAGTCTGTTTGGATTACCTGGAGCTCAACACCCAGCCGAGAGGACTTCTGCTTCATCACTCGCTGCAAGCTGCTTCTCGAATAAAAACACTACACAAAACAGTAGCGTAATCCACTTTAAAAGCCCAAATAACTAAAAAAATATCTTAAATTTCAAACTGTGGGCTTTAACGTTCAGCTCTGATTGAGCAAATCAGGAAAAGATAAAGAGATGATCTTGTAATGGCTGCAAAACTGCTAAAAATAAGACATCATCTCTTTCACAGCTATTTTTCCCCATATATTTTTAGAAAACGTTGACCTGATCAAACTGCCTCAACCTGAACCCGTTGTTGCGACATGCAGCGCAGCAGACCAACGCCCCGGGCGCATTCTTTAAATGAACACACCCTGCAGCTTCAAATGTACAAAACACTCCCTAAAAATAACTATTTTTGTTTGTTTTCTTCTCTTTTTCTTTACAAAGTAATCATCTACGCAGGCATAAAGGGGGGGATTAATAAAAATAACTTAAAAGCTCGGAGCAGGGCATGATGGGATGCTGGACGGTCCTGGAGTTTGAAGCAAAGAGTCTGAGGTGGTTTTTAATCAGGCGAAGTGGTGACCTGCCAGACGATCAGGTGGCTCCGCTCGGCCTTGATGGGCGCTGACGGCTGGCTGGCCGTCTGCTCCGACAAACCGTCCAACTCGCTGCCTTCATCCCCTGAGGAAGAGGACGAGTCGTCAACATTCAATCCTACAAACAGACAAGTGAGCGGAGTTTGTTGTGCAGACCGATTCTGAAGTCGATGTATCCTTCGCCTCCGCTCATGATCAGGTACGTTTGGGGCTCGGACGCTGCCGTGTCAGAGGATTCAGACGCCGGTTCATCAGAGCCTGAATCTGCACTGCCTGGAGGCGGCATCGCCTGACCTGGAGCCAAAACGAGATCATACGAAAGGTTTGGAAATTGACTCGTGAGGTTAGATTTGTGTCGACTCACAGGTTACTGAGGAGCAAATGACAACAAAACTAATAAACATAACTTTACCAAAACAAAAACAAGTCAAAACCTGGTGATGGCTTTGAAGGATTTTTACCAGTTTAATCTGCTGACTGACTTAAAGAAAAAAATATAAAAACTAGATTTCCTACGAAAATGCATTGAGAATGCCAATTGGTGAAGAACTTGCTGCAAAACAGCTGAAATTAGCTAGAAACATGCTAAAATGTAGCTGAAGTGGAAGAAGAAGCCTAAGTTAGCAAAAGAAAGCAGAGAACATGCATTTGTTGAATTAGGTTTAAATAAACAAAAATGAGCACAAAAATTAGGAAATTAGCTAAAAAAAAAAGAGCTGAAAAAGAGCTAAAAAGGCAGAAAGAAGATTAAACTACCAGAAGGAAAAGGAAGGAGTTGAAATGAGAGGGGAAAAAAAAAACATAGTAGTTGCTGAAACTAGCAGAAGTAAGCTGATAAAAGCATAACAACCTGAACTTTGCATAAAGAAGTTAGGCTGGAAGTCGCAGAAATGACCACAAAAACAAACGAACAAAAAAACAAAAACTTGAATTTATCTGAAAACAGCTGAAATTTGCTAAAAAAAAAATGCTAAAAAGGTACATTTGTAGCTTAAGAGGTAGAACAAGCTTAAATTAGCAGACAGAAGCAGAAAGAATATGTTTGCCCAATTAGACTGAAAGAAGCAGAAATGAGAACAAAAAAGTGGAAATTATCTGAAAATAAATAAATAAATGGAATTAGAGAAAACAGCTGAATAGTAGCTAAAAAATAAGAAAAGAAGCTTAAATTACCAGAAGTGGAGGGAGCACATTTTTGCTCAATTAGGTTGAAAAAAATTATATGAGTGCAAAAAATGTGGAATTAGCTGAAAAGGGTAAAATTAGCATTAAAAAATGTAAACACTACTGTATAGTGGGTGAAATAGCAAAAATGCTAAACTTGCAGAAATAAGCTGAAAGGAGCATAACAAGCTGAAATTAGTAGAAAGAAGTTAGAAGAAGCACAAAAATGTTGTAGTCAGAAAGATCCTGAAAGGAACACAAAACAGCTTTTTATAAAATAAGCTGATTTGTAATCATTTATTAACAAAAATTTAACTGAGACACACTCTTACAATAATGTCAGCTAACAAATATATTTTTTAGGTGTTTATCCTGCTATAATTATTCATTTATTAAAGAAAAGTTCAGCTCAGACACATATTTGCTATAATTTTTATCAAACTAATAATTGTTCTTAAAAGCCTTGCTCCTGTGGAAGAGACATTTGCAGCAGAGCTAAACACGGTCCACATTTTGACGTAGGTGCGACCTATACTCAGGTGTGACCTATATATGGATTTTTTCAATTCTTTGGCAATAATTGGACAATGCGACCTATATTCCAGAAAAAACGGTAAATACTTTTCATACTGTGTAAAACTGTAGGAACCCTATAGCTCCAAATTTGTTTTAATCTTCCATCCGGTTCCATCCTGCAAACGATTCTGTCTGCAGTGGATGTTTCCACCTGGATGACTGATGCCTGACAAGTAACAGATGATTTTCTGTCTCAAAACATATTTTCCTGAGCAAATGTAATGCTTCAAAAGTTAAGAAACCGGCTGTTTACTCACAGAAGAACAATTGATTGGGTTAACTTTTCTTAATTTCACTGAGCACAAGAAGGAAAATGACTCTAAATTTAAAATGTCCAACTAAATTAAAGAAAATATTTATCTCTGACATGAGGTATCCAATAATTATTCCCAGTTTCTTACTGTCTCAGGCAAAAAGCACTGAAATAAACATTAGAATCAGTGACTTGTCTTTGAAAAAACACAGAAAGATCTATCCCTCAGGGCATCCTTCCAATAATGTCAGACACGCTTACGTTTAGCAGGTTTTATTTATTTGCTTTATTGAATTACACTGCAGCAAAAAAACAATTTCTGTATGTCTGAAAATATTATCGTACCCAACATTAAAGTAAAACTGGAAAGTTAGTTAAAGAAATTCAGCTTTTTAAATTATTTAGCCTAAAAAAAGTGAAAAAGATGCAGCACGTTGATCAGACTGTGAAGTCCAGGCTTTACTGCGACAACATGCATCAAAATTAATTCATTCAATTATGTTAGCAATTTTAATCATTATCGTTTTCCGTCTTTTTGATAAAACAATCGCATCTTCTTCCCTCGTCTCTTACCTGGCACGGTGACAAAAAACTTGACGGCGTCTCGGTGTCCATGAAAACAAAGCTGGGCGTGGGCCATGGAGCAGTACGGCACGAAGCCGCCCAGCACGTCTGAACCGTCGTCGCCGTACACCCGCACGGCGCTGCCGGGTCGATTTGGCACTACTCCCGTTGTCTTGTTAGCTGAAGAATAAAGACACAAATAAAATGCTGATGAGAACAAGCGCAGAGATTTAGCTTGAAGTTGTCGACGTTTACTTAAACTAATATACTTGTTACTGTTTTTACAAATTCTCATTTGAATATTTGTGAGAATATTGGTTGCACCTTCAGATAACGGGATGGAGATGATGACTCCGTTTCCTGTTCCCACCCACAGGCGGCTGCAGGACACCACCAGAGCCGTGATTCTCACAAAAGAGAAACCCAGTTTACCCGTTCCTGCAACACGCAGGAGCAAAACACATTACAGAACTTGGAATGTGCTGAATAAAAACTCGAATTAGGGCTGGGTGATATCTCGATATTTGAAAAATATTGAGCTAATTTCATACGCGGTATAAGATGGAACTATATCGTCTATATCGATATTCAGCAGCTTATCATATCTTTCGAGATTGGGGCTCTGTCTTTAGCGATATGATAAGCTACTGCTTTATTAATGTTGTGCTCTCACTGTTCCCCTCATTCATCTTGCCATTCATCTAAAAAAAAATATATATATATATATAGATTGTATATCGCCATTCATCTTAAAAAATATTGAGATATATATCGTATATCGCCATTCATAAAAAAAGATACTGTATATATATAGATTGTATATCGCCATTCATAAAAAATTGAGATACATATTTTATATCATCATTCATCTTTAAAAATATTGAGATATATATTGTATATCGCCATTCATCTTAAAATATTGATACAGGTAGGCCTCGACTTATGACGCCTCCGACTTACGACGTTTCGGACTTACGAACGCATATCATTAAAAAAATTAATTAATTAATTAATAAAAATTAATAAATGTACAGTACTGTACAGTTACCAAGCACTTAGCCTATCCTAACACAGTTAAGGAGTGAGTTGAATTGTCTCCCTCCTCCCTAGCAGGCACCACCTTTATGTGAAAGGGAGACAATTCAACTCACTCCATCTTTAAAAACTGTGTTATGATAGGCTAAGCGCTTGGTGACTGTACAGTACTGTACATCTATTTATTTACTAAAAAAATAATTTAATGTGATCCGACTTACGTCATTTTCAGCTTACGAACGGCCCGTAGGTACGGACCTTGTTCGTAAGTCAGGGACTACCTGTATATATTTTATATCACCATTCTTAAAATATTGAGATATATATTGTATATCGCCATTCATCTTAAAATATTGATATATATATTGTATATCACCATTCATCTTAAAATATTGAGATATTAAATCTGGTGCATATCGCCCAGCCCTAACTCAAATAAAGGAACATTAAAACATGATTTCTACATGTTCTTGGCCTCAGATTGGCTCTCCTGCAACATCTAATCTAGAAGACAAGAGATGTTGGATTACAGAGGTCGTACCCAGCATCTTGCTGACGTAAGGCTCGATGTCCACGTCTTGCAGGTGCTGGTAGGTGTGAGCGTGAAACAGGCGCAGAGTTGAATCCAAGCGGATGGACACCCAGATGCCATCTCCGACCCAAGCTAGCTGACGCACTTGGCTCTCTTTGCGAGGATGAGCGTCAAAAGACTTCTACTCCGACAAGAACGGTGAACATTGTAAAAGGTTAAAGTTACCATAAAACAGCAGGAGCTGTGGTTTACATGACTGTACCTCTATCCTCATGGCTTTGGGCTGGATAACATAGATCTTGTTTCTGTAGCCACACCACACCTTGTCATGGACTACAGTCATACAGCGGATGGAGTGGTGGGGGCGGCCCAGATCCAACAGGTGGTAGTTCGTTAGATCCCACTGACCATCTGCAAACAGAAAATGGAGTTAACCATCTCAAATTTATGACACCAAGAGAAAACACTAAATATGTCTCTCTGATGCTGCATGTTACACCCTTACCAGGGCCTCTGTGGAAAATTGCTAATGTCCCATCAGCCAAAGCTACCAGGACCCTCCCTTTAACATGCCTGCAACAAGGACAAAATGAGTCTTTGTACATTTGTACTGTCTGCATCACTGTATGCTTGATATACAAGTAAAAAAGATAAATACACTTACACTATGCTGAGGATGGAGTCCTTTAGCCTGATGGCATGAAGACACTTCCTCCATCTTGCCACAGACGAGTGCACATAAAGACTTCAAAAAGAAAAAAACAAAAACAATAAAAGTTGTTTATATTACAAAGCTGATGTTAAAGTGAAATAAAGTACATGAAGATAAAGAGTCAATTTTACGTTGAATTTAACTTTGTGTCAAATTATTTCAGGTTAAAACTAAGACCATCTGAGCTGCAGTAACAGCGCCCCCTGGTGGCAGGAGCATCGCTCACCATCCGTTCTGAGCTCCGAGCCAGATGGTGGGCAGAGCGCTGCTCGACCTCGGGACGTCACCCTCTGATGTCTCCACGTCTTCTGACAGAGACGACCCACCGTCCAGCCCTGCGCCCCTGAAGGCAGACCAGTCAACAGAACTTTATTTTATTTTGTAAACAGTTCCAGCTTCAGGAGAAATGACGGCTCTCACCTCTGGGCTTCAGCAGGACAGGAGTCGGTGGGTCCCACGCCCAGAGGGTCGGTGAAGACATGCTCCGTGTAAATCCCCTGTTGGTTTGGATAGGCTCCCTGCTCCTCCTCTCCTTCCATGCCCGCACCAGCAGTCGCCTCAGTCGCTTCTGTTGCCTCCTCGGCTGTAGGAACCCCATCCTCGGCCGGACTCGTCTCTCTGGACAGCTCGACTGTGGCGGGAAAAGAAATGCACAATTACAGAAAAGTTTGTCAAAAAGAAAGAGTGGAGTGAAACTGATTTTTAATTTGCTGGGGAAAAAATCCCTAAGAATTCCTGATTGAGCTCCAAAGCTGATGGTTTTGTTAATATTCAAGATCTGTAGGGAATTTTCTATGACGGAGCTCTAACAGTAGAGTAACTTTATTAAGGTTTGACCAAAAGCACATAAAAAAGCTTTATTTTTAATTTTTATAGGGATCAGCTCCCAATGTATGCATTTTAAAAATTGTCAGCATTTTATGTCCAACACAAAAACACTTCAGAAGTACGTGTGTATATATTTACGGTTTCTTACAGATCACTTCATGTTTTTACTATTATTATTTCTGCTCTACAGTTTTCTGTTGGGAAATACATTAATATGTATTTGTACATCATGTGATCTGTCACATATATTTAAATTATTTAAAAAGACTTTTTTCCTCCGTTGTACCTTAAATCCTCACAAGAACGCTGCATTAAGAACTGCTGGTTTTCAGAACTTCATTAAAGCTTTGACGCTTCGTCCTTGGTCTGGAAATGAAGTCGAGTCATCCTGAAAAAGCTTCTTTTTTTTTTACTTCATAGCATTAATAAAACTGCTATCTAAATAAAAGAAACTTGTTTTGTTCAGTAATCTACAGTGAGTTTAGAAAAATAAATGGTCAACATTGATTTATTTCTCATATCTGTTACACAACAAACTACGCGACTGGAATTTGTTTTTGAAGGAAGACGTGAAGGTAAAAAGAAAATATTGTAGAAACAAACACTGTGTGGATAAAAACGGCTTGAACAAGAAAAAAAAAAGATTAGATCTTTTATCATTACAAGGTAAACCTGAAGTTACCATGGTGACTGGGCATGCTTCAAAATGAGCCTGCTTTATCTTGTAAACCTAACTCAACACCTGAAGTAGCTCAGGTGGTGTGTTTACTTGTTAGTGGTCCTTGTGGAGGTCTGTCCTGACGAACAAGCCAGACGATATGCAGAGAACTACCTGAGCCGGACACAGCACTGAACTCCACCAGCTGCTCAGCGACACCCGAGCTGGCGGTCTGAGCGACGGCGGTGACGCCGTCCGTTGCCATGGCACCATCGCTGCCCGTCGAGCCCACGCTTGCAACGCTACCGGCCAGTGACGCTCCATCACCTTGGCTGGTCTCCGAGTCCTGGGACACCCCATCTCCTCCTGGGTAATCCGTATCCAACACACCTGCAAAAGCACAAAGAACCCCGTAAAGAAAAGCCCCCCCGGTAAATAAAACTGATGACCGAACGCTCAACCTACCGGGTACACTAGCAATACAGACGACGTGCGAGTTGCAGGCGTAAAAGCTGTCGAGCAGTTCGGTGGGCTGAGTGGCGTCCAGCACCAAGACCTTGGTGGAGGAGTTGGTGCTCATGCACACCCACACTCTACTGGACACGTCCTCCTGAAGAACCAGCTCCTTTTCAACTTTCTGCTGGTTCTTGGAGCAACCACACAGAAACAAGTTTCCATTAACAACAACAACATTGTCCAGTTTGAACACCAGTACAACTCACTGCGCTTGCCTTAGGCTCCTGCTCCAACTGGTCCAGGCTGCACTGTGAACCCTTCGTCTGCTTGTTGAGCTCAGATGCGAAAACCGTTCGACCCCCAGACAGGTTGACCCCCGCAGCACACCACAGCTGAGAAACAGGTAGTAAATGGTATGAATATAAATCTAATGTTAAAGGTATTGTGACATGATGTTGGAACTATGCATAAAGTGGCACAACATATATTATATACAGGTAACCCTCGAGGTACGACACCTGCGACCTACGGCAACTCAGACTTACGATTTTATCATATTTAATAAAAATATGATTAAAAAAAAAAAAAAAAATTATTATTATTTTTTTTTTTTGTGTTTAAAAGTTATTAATTTCATGTGTATAGCACTTTGTTGCAGCTGTGGTTGTTTTAAATGGCTTTATAAATAAAGTATAATTATTAATTTTACGTTTTGATAAGAAATTAATCGTATTTACGCAACTTCCGGTTTCCGCTCGCCACTTCCGGTTGCCATTTTACAACTGTACTGCGGTCAATGGAGCTCCGGAGGCTACTGTCAGCTGGCTCCGTGTGCCCGATCAGGGTTGCCTCATACGGATAAATGAGCTGGAAACACTCGGTCAACTCTGTGGACGTCTCAGGTCCGGAGGAGCAGCCGCGGATCGCCCCGCGATCGGCGGCCACAACGCCGCCCGACATGCTAACGACAGCAGCTAACAAAGCAGCTAACACAGGCGAAGACACCGAGCCGACATGCCGCGGAGGATCCATCTGCGGCCGGGAGCTCGCCGCAAATGTCCGCCTGGCAGTCGGGGCCACCGGCTCAAAGTAAGACATTATATTTTTTATTTGTTGTGCAGTTCTGTGCGTGTTTATGGCCTTAGTATGTCTGCTTGTTCAGTCTCATGCCATTAAATATGTGTGCGGCGCTCCGTTAGCGGTATAACCGCGACCTATGTCAGAAACGCGGACCTACGATAGGCATGTGTTTTTGGTCCGCGAGGTACGACAAAATCGACCTAAGTCACACACGTAGGTCCCTATCCCTGACGTAACTAGAGGGCTACCTGTATGTTGTATCATTCAACTATGTTCGTTTTTACAAGCAAAATGATAAATCAATGAAAATTTGTTTCAAAGTGATTTTAAACTTGGCGCCGTGTTTCGTCACGGGAAATCCGGGTACTTCCGCATGCGACGTCATGTGACGTAGGGATATGAAGTTCTGTCTGCGGCTGCTATTAGAACGCAGTTTCATTGTCTTCAAGATCGCCTTTTTTTTTGGTATAACATGAAAAATGCCGGTACGTTGTGTCGCATTTGGGTGTTCTAATATCGCCAGTGAACAAGTGAGCCTTTTCACTTTCCCAAAAGATGAAAAACTTTGTCAAGAATGGACAAAACAAGTCCAGAGAACGAGGGACCGATGGGCTCCCTGAACGGTAAGGCTCAAATAAATACGGCTGCAGACCTACATTAGAACCAGCTGTTTCTTGTTCATCACTCGAACTAACTTCGGCTTTCCAAACTGAAGACAAATCGCTCAAATATTCACTTAAATTGCTTAATTCAATCGGTTTCTATATTCTCTGCCATTGTTATTTACAATGTGCGTTCATTACATTGCGTCATAAAAATGCGTCTGCGTTTGACCCCACCCGAAAACTGCGACGCACTGCAGAGACGTCATTAAAACTATTTTATTAAAAAATACTTTTATATATTAATTATTTGAAGCATCTGTGTACAAAAGAATCAAAGCTGAGTAGCTCCTCTTTCTAAAGATGTGTATGTTTTAGCATATTGTCACAATACCTTTAATTTAATGATTTAATCTGCATTTTATCTAACGGTTTATTTATGGATAAACCGTAATGCAAAATAACAGCCACATAAAGCTCTCAATTTACCGATCGATCTACGTTCCCACCCTCATCTATGGTCATGAGCTTTGGGTTGTGACCGAAAGAACAAGATCTCGGATACAAGCGGCTGAAATGAGTTTTCTCCGCAGGGTGGCTGGACTCTCCCTTAGAGATAGGGTGAGAAGCTCAGTCATCCGGGAGGGACTCGGAGTAGAGCCGCTGCTTCTCCACATCGAGAGGAGCCAGTTGAGGTGGCTCGGGCATCTGGTTAGGATGCCTCCTGGACGCCTCCCTGGTGAGGTGTTCCGGGCATGTCCCACCGGGAGGAGACCCAGAGGAAGACCCAGGACGCGCTGGAGGGACTATGTTTCTCGGCTGGCCTGGGAACGCCTTGGGATTCCCCCGGAGGAGCTGCTCCAAGTGGCTGGGGAGAGGGAAGTCTGGGCCTCCCTACTTAGGCTGCTACCCCCGCGACCCGACCCCGGATAAGCGGAAGAAAATGGATGGATGGATGGATGGTTTATTTATGCACCTTTAAAGAAGCGTCTTCCTGGTCCAAAGGTCGCAGGTAAACTGGTACTGGTAGATTGATCTTGTTCTCCACCTGGGTTCCATTTGCAACCTGTAAAAAATAAAAGCAGCCCACTGAATAAGATTTGATGTTAAATATTTTGAATACTTTTGAGAAACCTCAAAGTCTGTATTCCTCACATGAGCATGATTGTTGGATCGTGATAGACCTGAGAGTTTTACATTGGAAAGCTTTTTTCAAATTATACCCGAGCATACAGTCTCGTTAGGCTTTCACACAGTGAACACAATAACTGAAGTTATTGAAGTTCCATGATTTGGTAGATTATAATGTGTTATCAGTTATGTATAGGGCTCAGAATAACACATTACCTTTAAATATCCAAATGCATTTTGTTAAAAGACAAAGTTGTTATAATCTTAAGGGGACAGAGATGTTTGTAAAACCAAAATTCAGAACTAGTTTGAAGGGACGGTCTACCTCAATCCAGGGAATTGGATTATGGAATGGTTTGGAGAATGAAGTTAAAAATGCCAAGTCAATGTGTACATTTAAGAAAATGATCAAAACTAAATTGTTAAAAAATATATATGAAGTAGCGTAATGTGTATTGTATGTAGTTAGAAAATTAGAAAGAGTTATTCATTTTGTTCTGTTACTGGAAGATTATTATTGTTTGAACTGATTGTTTGAAAAAAGGGGCAGATATAATAAAACATTTTCTTCTTTCTGCTACCTTTCATTTTTTTATATTTTGTACGTTATCATTTATGGGATTGTTTTGTATTGTGTTTTTTGTAAAAAAAAAAAAAAGAACAAACTTAATAAACATAAACAAACATAAACACAGAACAGTTTCACATCACCTTCTTTTTAAGGCACCTCTGATGATTCACAAATGCACTAATTAAGCAGGCTATGTCCTGATGTGTCCTTAAATGAACCTGGCATCATCAAACCAGCGAGAGACAGCAGCTCATTTGCTTTTAGTTACACTACGTTACGCCTACTCGCCAACTCAGCTCTGTGACTACCTCCCTTTCCACCTCAGCTCACAGTGTATGATGATTCAATTATGTGCTCGTAGGGAACACAGAAGGAAAGCAGATGTTAGATTTCCACGTCATCTTTTTAGATCACGGGCTTTCTTCTGCTCATTCTTCCACAGTCTAAACTGGCCAACAGTGCACCGGTTGGTTTGTTTCTTCATTTGTTAAATCAGGTTTTAACTTACACAGCTTCCTTTACGTCTTCATCTTTCACTCTATGGCTGCTGCACCATCGTAAAAGTTGTAATAATAAACAGGTGAATTTTTCATAAAGGTATGTAAAGGAATACCATTGTTGTTGTTTTTTACACTGCAGGATACATCCTGATGCATGCTCAATAATCCAGGTAGAAAACTCTAAAAAAGTTAAGGCAGGTCCTCTGGATGTGTTCAAAAAAATTGTAGAAACGTTTCGTCTTTCACCCGAAAGACTTCTTCAGAGGGTGAAATCACACACAAAACAGGCTCTAGAGAAATGTGGATATCCTAACTGGGCCTTCCTGAAAGCAGAGAAGAAACCCAAACAGGACTCCAGCCAGCCATCAGGTGAAAAGAAGGAACCCAGACCCAGACCAGTGGTCATTCCGTATGTTGCGGGAGTTTCAGAGACATTGAGACGTTTATTTTCTAAACACAACGTCCCAGTGGCTTTTAAACCCCAAAATACATTACGGCAAAGACTGGTTCATCCCAAAGATCCAGTCCCCCGGCACAAACAGAGTAATATTGTGTATGCTGTTCAGTGTCAGGAGGGCTGTGATCAGTCTTATATCAGGGAAACTAAACAGCCACTGGCCAAAAGGATGGCCCAGCACAGAAGATCAACATCATCAGGTCAGGACTCTGTGGTCTACACTCATCTCCAGGCCAGCGGTCACTCTTTCAGGGATGAAGATGTTCACATCCTTGATAGAGAGGAACGATGGTTTGAGAGAGGAGTAAAGGAGGCCATCTTTGTGAAAAGAAACCGTCCATCATTAAACAGAGGTGGAGGCCTCCGGGTTCAACTGTCCCCCTCTTAAGGCTCACACAGACTCATGCGTACTTCACTCCACAGAAGTCTGCACATACTCGAGGGGATGCAACGTGAACTTGAAGCGGACGACCGCAAGTCATTTTCGTGCAAAGATAATTTTTTACGAACGCGTACACGTACTCTGTGTCGCACAATGAACTGCCGACAGACTGTTTTGTATGCGACAGCAACCGCTCTGTGTGTTCCGAGCAACCAGTCGCAAGGATGCGCATATCGGGAGGGAAGGTCTGGAAATGTTCTGGTGAGCCGGTCTGATGTGTGGGCTGCAGGATCAGCACTTCCTGTTTTATATATTTTTTAGAACATTTAATAACAACTTAAACAAACAACAACACTGCCGCTGCTCCTGTGCCGCCTGCAGCTCTCGTTTTTTTTTTTTTTTATACGAGTCAGATCCGAGACGCAACCTGTCAATCAATCCAGTAGGCGTGCCACCAAATGAACAGTCAACTACCTCAATTTGTCCCAAAGGTAAACGTCTCTACCTGCAGGACTGGGCTGCAGCCCATCAGGGTGTACGTTCAGGTATGAAGTCTTAACCGCCTGCGGACAGGACGCTCAGAGTCTGCGCAACTCACCAAGTACACACAGTACGTCTGAGTCTGTGGGAGCCTTTACAACGCTGTTATTGCTAGTATCACTCAGCCCCCTGTGAATAGCAAGCAGCCATTAGGGTACTACATAATGATCCACTGTTAGACCGATGGTCCTCTTATCATGTGAACAGTACGGTAGTTTCTTTCAATGTCAACAACACTCCAGTTGATCCATTATGACAGTGATCCTCACTATTGTTTTCAAAAGAGCCATATTGGCAGATCAAAGTCATGGGGAGAGCCGCGATATCACCCCAAGTCACTTACCGGTAAATAAAAGAAAAAAAATAAACAACCCACCTATGAACAAAAAAGAAACACAGCCAGCACATTATCTGTTTAAACAAAATGTACCTTAGCACTGAGGTGAGCGGAAGCTGCGCTGCATGTCCTTGACTTTCTTCATGTTGTATTTGTGATTTGTTGTTGCAGCCACAGTGAGGCATTCAAGATGGGCATGGGTCAGTCGGTTTCTCTGTTTTTGCTTGATAGTGTTCATGGTTGAACATGTTGACTGTGTAAAAATTTCAGATTTGAGCTATTACCTCAACCCCATGAAGAAAACACAAGTCAGCAATAACAAGGAATACCAAAGTCCATGCTCAACAATGAATATGCTGTAATATGTGTATGGATGAAGACGCCCCAAGGGCGGCCGTGGTGTAGTGGTAATGGCAGTCGACCCCCGATCGGAAGGTTGGAGGTTCGAATCCCACATCCGCCCACCATGTGTCGTTGTGTCCCTGGGCAAGATACTTAACTCCGAGTTGCTCCCGGTAGGTCTGGATGGCGCCTTGCAAGGCAGGCTACCACTACTGGTGTATGAATGTCTGAATGAATGGGTGGATGGCTGGTATTGTAAAGCACTTTGGGGCTCCTCACAGGGGGCTGGAAAGCGCTATATAAATAAGCTCCATTTACCATCTACCATTCACATTTCCACCTGCCCCCTCATGTAACCACGCCTCGAACCGGCCCTGTAAGATGCTCATACTTCCTTCACCACAGATGTGACAGCAGATGCGGAGGCACGCGTGGCTGGTAGCTGATCCATCTGAGATTAACAGGACATTTTTTACGTCTTTCGACCGGCGGGTCAGCGGACGCACGCGGCCGATGATGATCAGCTTGATCCATCTGAAGCTTAACAGGACTTTTTTTTTTTACCTTAGTCGGACCTGCCTCCTCCTCAACAAGTAGATTAACACTATTATTCGTGAAACCGCATCATAGAAGCCCGAGTCGACATGTGCAATTATTGCGCAATGCGCCAGCACGTTTTAAAAATGTACTGGCTGAGCTGGCGTATTGTTGTAACCTGTCACGAGAGCCACCAATAAAGCATGGCAAGACGAGTATCCCTGCACTATGAGAAGGTGCTATTAATGGGGCCGACTCGGGACCTGAAGGTCCTGGGTTCGATCCCCGGTCATTGCACATCTCGTGGTGTCTCTGAGCAGGACACCCAATCCCAAATTACTCCCCGGGCAGCTTACATAGCTGCCCACTGCGATGGGCTAAATGCAGAGAGCAAATTTTGTCTTTGTATGGGAACATACAATGAGGACAGCACACAGCACTTTATTTATTTATAAGACTGAAGCTTCTCAAACTGAAGAAGTCTTTTGGATGAAAGACGAAACATTTCTACAATGTTTGTTTTAACTCAGGGATGTCAAATGCACGGCCCGGCCCGCCGGGGGTTTAGTCCGCCCGAGGATAAATCTAAATTATTTTAAAAAAAGAATAAACATTATTTTCTTAAAAATCTGCAGTTCCTATGTTGTCCGCTAGAGGTGCTATGTTTTAGTCAGTTCCTATGTTGTCCTACTCAAACTCAGTGCCTCTAGGACCTAGAGGCACTGTATTTTAGTATGGGAGACGCAGATAGCAAGCGGAGACCCTGCTCATTTTCCCGGTCTCCGAGATGTGTGCGCAGCAAGCATTCATCCTGATGTGAAACAGTACAAAGACAAGATTTCAGGGTTGCTGAGGGAGTTTGAGAAACGATTTCAGGTCTTTAGCAAACTCGAGACATAATTCGCAGTTTTTCGCTCACTACTCACAGTCAGAGCTTCTGATGTGCTGTTGACATGCAACTTGAAATCATTGATTTGCAGTGTGATGTAGAATTGAAAAACAAATTTGCCTCTGTGGGCTTGGACACATTTTACAAGTATCTCTTACCACGCTATCCTAAACTGAAAGCACTGGCTGCAAAAATGTTCTCCATGTTTGGGACTACCTACCTTTGTGAGCAAATTTTCAAACTAATGAACATTAATAAAACAAAGCTACGCTCAAAGCTCAAGTTATGTGTTCAGAATTGCTTCCTAGATGTGGAAAATGGATTTTAAATTAATTTGTTTCTAAATTTGTATGGGTTTGATGCATTTTTAACATGCAGGAACTTTCTAATTTCCACACAACTGTTTGTTGACTAAATGTTTTAAAACGTTGTGCAATCACTGATCAGTTTTTTTTAATGTGTAATGCACTTAAATAAATGTTAAACTGAGTAAAAGTGTAAAAGGACAATTCATTTTATGTAAATATTTTTATAATTTATTTCTTCTTTGCACCAATACAAAGAAAAAAGTGGACTTACTGTTCGTTCTATGTAATTTTGGAATGAGTTTACTGGTCTGGCCCCCTTGAGATCAGATTAAGCTGTATGCGGCCCCCAGATCAAAATGAGTTTGACACCCCTGTTTTAACTCATCCAGAGGACCTGATCTAACATGTTTGGACTGCAGGACACAGTTTAATCATATTACAGCCTACTATTAACACGATGAAGACAGCAAACCTAGACTGATGATGAACTGCCATGTTTACACATTAATCAAGATTTATGGCCTTAAATTAAAAAACACTTCACTAATCTAAAAGAATTGAGCTGCATCACATAGACATTCAACCATGTTTCCATCTGTCTGACTGTTAACCAACACTTTGATTTCCACCTTGTGTTTGCTGGGCAGGCTCCAGCCATGCACGGTGACTCGTCCGTCTTCTTTCTGCATGTGGGCCTTCACTTGTTGGTACTGAGCTTTCTTCTGCTCCTTTCTCGAGGGTGAGCTGCACTGGTCCGTCCTACAGGACAGTCGGAGAGAAATCAACGCTTTTCGTCAGCAGGTTGATAGAGACGCTCGCTGTACATCAGTGTCTGCTGCCCCACCGCTCACCCCTCGTTGAGAAAGTCAAAAGTCTTGGACTTCTCCGTGGGGAACTGCGAGAATGTGCTGCTCCTCTTCACCAAGCTGCCCGGAGTGTTGTACTTCACGTTGGACTGGTACTCGACCTTCTTCATGGCGGGGGCGCTGGAGGAGGAGCTAAACAGTCTGCTGAAGCTGCAGGTGGTGAAGTTACAGAAAAGCCAAGACGGGAACGGAGCCACAAGAGTGCAGGGAAAAACCAACGTAGCGGGGTCACCAACCAGACATTAAAGGAACACCAAATGTCACCAACATTTACTGCACAAACATTAAAGCATGCTGGGAGTTGTAGTTTAACTCTGCAATATTTTCCACTCAACTTATCCTGATAGTTCAAACACAATCGTTTTTAAAACAGCTAAATATGACAGAAAAAATGTACTCATGTGTAATCTAACTTTAAGAGTTAAGCAAAATACCACTTTTATGTATTTGTACATTGGTCTACCTGCAGCTCCCTACGAGTACACAGAGTAGAAAAACATCCAAAAGCACAGAGCAGGCAGGAGACAAGAAGAACCCAGGGACACAAGGAGAGTCTCGTCTAAGTTAGTAATGACAAGTGGTGCAGTGCAACAACCGTGAATAAAGATGCATCAACACTTGGGCTCTTCAGGAGTGGTTTGGTGTCAGTCGAGGTAAAAATAAACAAACAGGTTTTGCAAACTTTCAAAAGGTCTTTAACATCGCGTTTACCTAATGCTGCCAATTTAATAGAACATCCCAGAAAAAAAAAAAAAAATAAATCGAATCAAATTACTGTATAGACACCTTAGAAGCTTTGTCAATATAAGCTAAAACAAAACTAAAATGTTTAAAAGGACTCACAACTGCCAGATGCTGGATTTCTTTTTCTCTGTGAGAGCTGGATTTTCTCTCGAAGCCCTGGAAGAGAACAAAATAATTACATGTTAAGAACACGCATGTAGATGCAGAGAAAGCTTTAATAATGACTTCCACTGTTGATTTTAGAAATCCATACAGTTGATGGCCGATTCATGAAGTCTTTATACATACACAGGTAGTCACCGACTTACGGACGAGTTCCGTACCTACGGGCCGTTCGTAAGTCAAAAATGACGTAAGTCGGATCACATACAAATTTTTTTTTTTTTTATAAATAAATAGATGTACAGTACTGTACAGTCACCAAGCACTTAGCCTATCCTAACACAGTTTTTAAAGATGAAGGAGTGAGTTGAATTGTCTCCCTTTCACATAAAGGGAGCTAACTCCCTTTATGTGAATGGTGCCTGCTGGGGAGGAGGAGACAATTCAACTCACTCCTTAACGGTGTTAGGATAGGCTAAGTGCTTGGTAACTGTACAGTACTGTACATTTATTATTTTAAAAAATAATATATATATTTTTTTTAATGAGATACGTGACGTAAGTCCAAAACGTCGTAAGTCGAGGACTACCTGTGTTTTGCTTTTGGCACATCAAGATATCAATTTTTTAATCATAACCATGTTATAATGGACAATATTTTAAAAAAGTTTATAAAACTGGGGCTGTTTTGTTACATTCTTGTTTTATTTGACAGTTTACTGAAAGCCCCATCAGTCCAGTTGCAAAAGTTAATTCATCCTAATTTTCCTGTCTAAAGGTTATACAGTAGTCCCTCGCTACTTCGTGGTTCATTTATCGCGGACTCGCTCTATCGCGGTTTGCCAAAATAAGACTGGACATGACACACCATTGGCTGACTGATGGATGAGCCGCACGATTGGCATGGAATTTTTTATTTTAAATAATTTATTTTAAATTTTTTAGCACCTCCTGCACCTCTGTGCAGCTCATACTGCAGGATAAACTTCCTGCTGCAGCTGATCAGTTGTTCACCATGCAGAGGGGAGAAGTGGGCGTGGCTAAGAGCGCTTGCAGGTGGCAAAGAGCAGAGGAAGCAGGGAGCTGAAATCATGACATTCTGTGTTCTTTTAGAGCGTTTAGACTTTAGAAACGTTGTTTAAAATATAGAAAGAGTGTGGGAAGAGTTTAAAACGTCTTAATATAAATATATATATATATATATATATATATTTATATATATATATAATAAACTACTACTGTACTTACTACTTGTACTGCTATTCCGACTTGGCGGTTTTTCACTTATCGCGGGGCTTTAGGGTACGGATCCACAGCGATAAACGAGGGACTACTGCACTTCATTTCTGAAAACCTCTGGTAAATACGAGACTGTTCGTTAAAGTTAGGATAACAGTCTGGTCAAATTCCTGTGAGGTCTGCTGGGGCTGGTTATTAAATAAATACAATTTTTCAGTCAACATCTACCGTTAAGGTATGCTGTAAAGAGAAACGGCAGCGATTCTAGTAAATATCTATAATTAATAGACGTACGTGTGTTAGAGTTAACTGTTTACTTCATTTATGTCCTCCACCTCGCTGGTGTACCTGATCATCTCCGTCCACCTCACAGCTTCCTGCAGCTCCATCAGTCGCTCCTTGTACTGATTCCTCTCCATTAAGACTCGGGCCATTTCCACTCTGGTGAAGCGTTTCCTCTGAGCTGTAGGCACCTCGCTCTGTGACAAAACAAAACGAATAGATCACATTCCTCGTTTCAGGAACTGAAATGCACAAATATTGTTGGAGTTATGAAAAAGACTCACATCTTCTTCATCTTTGTTTTTCTGTTTCACTTCCTCCACCTCCAGTCGTACTCTGAAAAAGATCATTCATTTGTTTTGAAATACATTTTTTGGGGACTGCCTGAAGGCAGCCACCTGTTATTATTCATCTGAAAAGGGTCTCGCTCTTCCTTCAACTTTAATGTGCCCCGAACCGCAATGTTTACCCCCACAAATGTTATATCAAAACGACCGGCTCGGCACCGTGATGTGTATTATTACTTTTATTGTTGTTTCGATTTATCATGATGTCATAATTAGCAAATAAAGACACCCCTTTTATTGAAGACACAGACAGAACTCTTAACAGCCTCCATCTAACACAGTCAGGTCACATGGCCTAGAGGAAGATGTCTCTGAACAAAACACTGATGAACTTTTGGGCCATTTTGGTTCAAGATGGCTGCCTACATCAGAAAACTCCAAATTGACTATAACTCAGTCATTCTTTGAGATACAGTACTGAGCTGAAATGTACTTTGTAGTATGGTTGTAGCTGAGAGCGAGTTGTTACACGTTGCTAATGCAAATTAAAAATCCAAGATTTTTAGCACTTTAGCAAAAAGTAAAAAAAATATAACTCGGCTATTTTAAAACTGAGCTCAAATTTGGTGTGGTGGTAGCTGACAGCGATGCACAACACATTCAGAATTCAAATCTAAAAATTCAAGATGGCCACCACAGCTAATTTCAAAGCTGAAATTTGGTATGGTGGTAGCTGAGAGTGAACCCCTGCACATACACGGTCAAATAATTTTTTTTTAATTGCTGCAACGTGGCAGTCCCTTTCAACGTTTCGCCAGGAACTTACCGTATTTTCCGGTCTATAAGTCGCACCTTTTTGCCTAATTTGCATGCCCTGCAACTTATAGAGAGGTGAGACTTGTTTATGGATTTTCCCCCATATTTTTAGACCAATTTTTGGCTCAGATATGACCGTTATTCATTTTGGCAAAAAATGGTGCAGTACCACTTTTGTCCGCTAGGGTACACCGACCGTTCCCACCTCATGTGTCCGAAGGCAGCCTCCTCTGGTCGGACTGACTCTGTCGCTGCCCGGCCTCCTGCTCTGGAGGTATGAACTACTGTTAGCTGTGTTTGTTAGCAAAATAGCTCATAAACCACACGGCTGATTTTCTTTAAACTTACAGAAAGTAATTACTTGGTGGTCATTTACAAACTTTTAGCTGTTGGAATTGTTTGAGATAAAATTTGATGTTTTATGAGCGTAAATGTGTCGCGGTCAGCTACGTTGTTTTTCCGGCTACTATTTATCTAAATAACTCATGAACTACCGGACAGATTTTCTTTAAACTTACAGAAAGTAATTACTTGGT
>JBBPBX010012144.1:31042-49129 GCA_038048925.1 Garcialebias charrua | reverse complement strand
GTATTCATGATTGAACATTGAGGATTTTTGTGTTGTCATTTTGTGCTTATTTAACTTGCTTATTAGCAATGTTTATACTTAGTACTGACCTTTTTTGTTTTTGTTTTTCGGGGTGTTGTGGAAAACCAAAATGTTTAGGAATTGCAGGTATAAAATATGTTTTGGTGAGCATCTTTTGGTTCCAGAGCAGCTTTTCTTAGTAACTTGTCATCAAAATCCCAATAATAATCTTATTAATGTAAATAAATTTATTTATTTATTTATTTAAAAGTTTATTAATAAAAATAAACAATACAAAACAATCCCATAAATGATAAGAATACAAAATATGAAATGAAAGGCAGCAGAAATAAGTTTTTTTTTTGTCCCTTTGTTCAAACAATTAGTTCAAACAATATTTAACTTCAAGGTCAACTCAAAGGTCAACTCAAACCTAAACTTAAACTTCAAGTAACAAAACAAAAGAATAACTCTTTCTAATTTGTCTAACTCTAATACATTACACATTAAGCTACTTCATTTTTTTTAAACAATTCAGTTTTGATCATTTTCTTAAATGTAAACATTGACTTGGCATTTTTAACATCATTCTCTAAACTATTCCACAATCAAATTCCTTGTATTGAGGTAGACCGTCCCTTTAAACTTGCTCTGAATTTTGGTTTTACAAATATCTCTGTCCCCTTAAGATCATAACAACTTTGTCTTAACAATTTTTTGGGGGGTATTTAAAGGCAATGTGTTATTCTGAGCCCTATACTGTACATGACTGATAAAATACAAAGTATTATAATCTACCAAATCATGGAACTTCAATAACTTCAGTTGATAAAATAATGTACTAGATGGATGACGGTAATGCTTTCTAGTGATAATTCTTACAGCTCTTTTCTGTAAAACAAAAATAGGCTTTGTGATTGTTTTACACGCATTCCCCCAAACATCAATACAATAGATTAAGTGTGGAACAATGATTGTGTTATACAACAAATACAGAGCTTTATCATTTACGGGGCGGCCGTGGCGTAGTGGTAATGGCAGTCGTCCCCCGATCGGAAGGTTGGCGGTTCGAATCCCGGTTCCCCACACCATGTGTCGTTGTGTCCTTGGGCAAGACACTTAACCCCGAGTTGCTCCCGGTAGGACTGGAAAGCACCTTGCATGGTAGTCTGCCGCTACCGGTGTATGAATGTGTGTAGCATTCAATGTGTGTAGCGCTTTGAGATTTTCACTAATGAAAAGCGCGTTATAAATTGAATTCATTATTATATTATTATTATTAATAAGTCTTTGACTTTGTGATTTAGCTATTTTTATTCTTACAGAATTTTATGTGTTGTTTCCATGTCAGTTTTTCTCTGTAAATCCTGGTAATGACGGTACAGATTTAAATTTTTGTATGCAACTGGTATATGTAGGTTTGAGCTATTTGAACTTCAGATATTATAATTTTGTTTCTCCAATTCCTCCCTCACCACTGCTAAAACTCTGAGTAAATAGTAAATTTAGTGTCACAGATATCAGTTTTTTTTTTTTTTTTTTTTTTTCCGGTCAAAATACCAGCCCCGCATCAAAATCTGGTGATAAATGGAAGATAAACATAATCAGGCAGCTGAATGAATTTCTCTCAGAAACTGCAGAGACAAATCTAAAAACGATATGAGCGCGTGCGCACACACACACACACACACACACACTATGCTTTTAGTTAAACAAAAATCACCTAAACATGCATTTGAAAGATAAACCCATTTAGATGCAGCTGCAAATAGACAGTGAAATGATTTTGTGACTTGCCTGCAAAGCAAAAATGATGAAAATCCTCAATTTGCATGCTCCGCAGTGAATGGTTTGACACAAAGTAAATACCAGTAGAGGCAGCTCTGCTGTGGTGAAAGTCTCGGTTCAAATATAATTAAAAAAAACTTCTTGCAAAGGAATGAATTAAAAGCTCTCTGTAGCCCTGATAACCCCAGCATGGCACAAGGCAGGGGCTTTAACTGTCTTCTAATGGGCCTGCTGAAAGGGCCTTTAATATGTTTTCTCTTATAAATGATCAAAACTCCCTTTTCAGTAACCCCAGTAATGATCTTTCTCAGAGAGTACAAGGAAACGTTCACAAAGAGTAGAAGGGGCAGGGGCTTTAACTGTCTTCTAATGGGCCTGCTGAAAGGGCCTTTAATATGTTTTCTCTTATAAATGATCAAAACTCCCTTTTCAGTAACCCCAGTAATGATCTTTCTCAGAGAGTACAAGGAAACGTTCACAAAGAGTAGAAGGGGAGGGAGAAAATGCCAGTGGCAATGGTGCTTGGATGGGCTAAAGGCTAATTGTGTCTGAAATGAGATTTTAAGGGTTTGAATTAACAAAGTGTGCAGTGCATGGCAGCTGAGAAATGAAAAGAAAATGGAGGATATATTTGAGCGGGTCACATGTAGATTTAGCGTGTCAGCTCTCCGAGAGTCAGAATGCACTTGAAACCATGCAGGATGCAGTCCGGTGATTATTAAACAGAGTGATAAAACCCTGACTAATGTTGGTTTATTGTGTGAATGCTGACTCAGCGTTCACACTGTTTTCATTTTTCAGTATGTTTAGTGCAGTTTAACTACTTCAGCATACTGTGCTTTTTGAAAAATATATTTTATACGAAACATTCAGCTTGTTCAAGAGATGGGTGCCATAACTTTTTTAATTTATACTTTTAAAAAAAAACTTTGGATTTATTTTACAAATATATTTAACATAAAAAATGTTTTAAATCAATACAATTTTTTTTATTTTTCAAATCCGCTTCAATTTGCTCTCTTTGTCTTCTTAAGCTACTTATAGCTTATAACTAGGATACTACTGTATTAGTTTTAGCTTGCCTTTTGCTATTTTTAGCTTTCAGGTCATTCTGTTGCTTTTAGTGAGCTTATTAGGTTTAGGTTTTAGTTAGCCTTTAGATACTTTTAGCTTTTTGTTAACTTTGGCATTACCTTGGGAGTGGTGGCACAGAGCGTTAGAGAAGGTGGGCTTGTGAGTGGAAGATCACGGGTTCAACTCCCGATATCGACAACATCAAAATGTGGGTGGGAAAGGTGAACTGCCCCCATCCTAATTTGCCCCACTCTGGGCCCTTGAGCAAGGCCCTTAATCCCCACCATCTCCTCCCCGGGCGCCCTAGATAGCAGCTCTCTGCTCCACACAGAGGTAGGTAGCTCAGTGGTCTGTGTTTGTGTCAGCAAGGACACCCAGCGTAAAGATAATTGCCAAGTCGTTGTGTGACTAGTTTGCTGTGGTGACCCCTAAAGAAGCCGAAAGAAGAAGAAAAAAGTTTTTAGTTAAACTTGTGCTAATTCAAGCTAGCCTTTCATTTAGTTAGTCGGCCTTTTGCTACTTTGCGCTTCAAGCTTTTGTATATTTTAGTTAAAATATAGCTAGTTTTAGCTTTTAGGTAACATTTAGCTGCTTTTAACTGAGTGAGATTTGGTTGCATTTAGCTTATTATAATAATAATAATAATAATAATAATAATGAATTTAATTTATAACGCACTTTTCATTCACGAAAATCTCAAAGTGCTACAAAGTGCAACAAAAATTAAAGATCAAATAAAAACAAGTGATAAAATCAAGTAAAATCAATAATAGTATCAACTAAGATTAAAGGTAAAATCATGTGGAGGCAGAATAGGCTTGCTTAAAAAGAAAAGTCTTTAAGCCTTGTTTAAAGTCCACCAGTGATTGTGGAGCTCTCAGGGAGGGAGTTCCATATGGTAAATGGTAAATGGAGCTTATTTATATAGCGCTTTCTAGCCCCCTGTGAGGAGCCCCAAAGCGCTTTACAATACCAACCATCCACCCATTCATACACCGGTAGTGGCAGACTGCCATGCAAGGCGCCTTTCCAGTCCTACCGGGAGCAACTCGGGGTTAAGTGTCTTGCCCAGGGACACAACGACACATGGTGTGGGGAACCGGGATTCGAACCTCCAACCTTCCAATCAGGGGACGACTGCCATTACCATTACGCCACGGCCGCCCCATAGGCGGGGGCAGCCACACTGAATGCCCGGTCTCCCATGGTCCTTAATTTGGTTCGTGGAATGTGAAGTAGATTACTGTTCTGTGATCGTAGAGACCGGGTGGATGAATATGGTGCAAGAATGTCCTTTAGATAGTCAGGTGAAGTTCCGTGTAAGCATTGGTGTGTAATGAGAGCAGTTTTGTACTGAATTCTGTAGGTGACAGGAAGCCAATGGAGGTTATGGAGAATGGGTGTAATATGTTCAAATTTACGAGCTCTCAATAAAATCCTTGCTGCACTGTTTTGAATATATTGAAGTTTCTGAAGGTTTTTGCCAGGGATTCCAATAAACAGGGAGTTGCAGTAGTCGAGCCTGGAGGAGACAAAGGCATGGACGAGTTTCTCAGCATCAGAAAAAGTTAGAGATGGACGAAGTCTGGAGATGTTTCGAAGATGGAAGAAGCAGGTTTTAAACAGATGCTTAATGTGATTTTCAAATGTAAGATGAGAGTCCATTTTTATTCCAAGATTTGTAACAGAGGTGGAGAGGGGGATGTCTTGACCAGAGAAGGAGATTGTTGTTAAAGTTGATGTTTGTATCTGGTGAGGGGTGCCAATCAGTATGGCCTCAGTCTTGGAGCAGTTTAATTGAAGAAAGTTCTGATTCATCCATGCCCTTATTTCCTCCAGGCAGGTAGAGAGGGCAGTGAGTGAAGATGGAGATGACAATGGGGAAGATGAGGATAATAATAATAATCCATCCATCCATCCATCCATCTTCTTCCGCTTATCCGGGGTCGGGTCGCGGGGGTAGCAGCCTAAGTAGGGAGGCCCAGACTTCCCTCTCCCCAGCCACTTGGAGCAGCTCCTCCGGGGGAATCCCAAGGCGTTCCCAGGCCAGCCGAGAAACATAGTCCCTCCAGCGCGTCCTGGGTCTTCCTCTGGGTCTCCTCCCGGTGGGACATGCCCGGAACACCTCACCAGGGAGGCGTCCAGGAGGCATCCTAACCAGATGCCCGAGCCACCTCAACTGGCTCCTCTCGATGTGGAGAAGCAGCGGCTCTACTCCGAGTCCCTCCCGGATGACTGAGCTTCTCACCCTATCTCTAAGGGAGAGTCCAGCCACCCTGCGGAGAAAACTCATTTCAGCCGCTTGTATCCGAGATCTTGTTCTTTCGGTCATAACCCAAAGCTCATGACCATAGATGAGGGTGGGAACGTAGATCGATCGGTAAATTGAGAGCTTTGCCTTTTGACTCAGCTCTCTCTTCACCACGACAGACCGGTACAGCGCCCGCTTCACTGCGGACGCTGCACCTATCCGCCTATCGATCTCACGCTCCAGTTTTCCCTCATTCGTGAACAAGATCCCGAGATACTTAAACTCCTCCACTTGGGGCAGGACCTCCTCCCCGACCCGGAGAGGGCATGCTACCCTTTTCCGGCTCAAGACCATGGCCTCGGATTTGGAGGAACTGATCCTCATCCCGGCCGCATCACACTCGGCTGCAAACCGCTCCAGTGAAAGTTGTAAATCACGAACTGATGAAGCCAGTAGGACCACATCATCTGCAAAAAACAGAGAAGCGATTCTAAGGTCACCAAAACGGATCCTCTCAACACCTTGGCTGCGCCTAGAAATTCTGTCCATAAAAGTTATGAACAGAATCGGTGACAAAGGGCAACCTTGGCGGAGTCCAACTCTCACCGGAAACGAGCCTGACTTACTGCCGGCAATGCGGACCAAGCTCTGACACCGGTCGTACAGGGACCTAACAGCCCTTATCAAAGGGCCTGGTACCCCATACTCCCGGAGTACCCCCCACAGAACCCCCCGAGGGACGCGGTCGAATGCCTTCTCCAAGTCCACAAAGCACATGTAAACTGGTTGGGCAAACTCCCACGCACCCTCCAGGACCCTGTTGAGGGTGTAGAGCTGGTCCAGTGTTCCACGACCAGCACGAAAACCACACTGCTCCTCCTGAATCCGAGGTTCGACTATCCGACGGACCCTCCTCTCCAGAACCCCTGAATAGACCTTACCAGGGAGGCTTAAGAGTGTGATCCCCCTATAGTTGGAACACACCCTACGGTCCCCCTTTTTGAATAGGGGAACCACCACCCCAGTCTGCCAATCCAAGGGAACTGCCCCCGATGTCCACGCGATATTGCAGAGTCGCGTAAGCCAACACAACCCTACAACATCCAGAGCCCTAAGGAACTCCGGGCGAATCTCATCCACCCCCGGAGCCTTGCCACCGCGGAGCTTTTTAACCACCTCGGCGACCTCAGCACCAGAGATCGGAGAACCCGACCCAAAGTCCCCAGGCTCTGCTTCCTCAGTGGAAGACGTGCCAGTAGGATTGAGGAGGTCTTCGAAGTATTCCGCCCACCGACTCACAACATCCCGAGTTGAGGTCAGCAGCACGCCACCCCCACCATAAATGGTGTTGGTCGCAATAATAATAATAATAATAATAATAATAATAATAATAATAATAATAATAATAATAATGAATTCAATTTATAACGCACTTTTCATTAATGAAAATCTCAAAGGATGCTCCAGTCCTGATGTAAAGCTGTGTATCGTCGGCATAACGGTGAAAAAAAATGTTGAACTGAATAATAATTTGACCCAAAAAGCTTATACTGTACTAGCATTTTTTAACTTATGGCTTACAGTATGTTAAACATTAAGTTACATTTAGGTATAGCCTTTTGCTACTTATCTTTTAGCCAGTCTTTTGCTACTTTTAACAATTAGTTAGTATTGTGCTACATTTAGTTTTCACTCACACTTTGCTTTTTTGGGCTTATGTGCAAAAAATAAATCAATAAAAGTAACAGAAAAAAAATCCCTTCAATCTGAAAGAAATAAAATCCTGGAATACGCAATGAATTAACAAATAAGATCCTGGGCTTCCTGAACGGATGAGCTTTCCAGTTAGTTGTGCAAAGAAGGATCAATCTGAGCATTTAAATGATGAAGAGAGGGACAGAGGACAGGAACGAGATGTGAAGAACAGTGTTTATTGCTCCAGTAAGAAAGTAAATATGATGTAGCATCTCCAGCTGTGCACTCAGCTCTGTCAGCCGTGTGGTCTGCATGCAAATACGACTTGATGGATGAATGTGGTCTGGTCCAAAGGGAACGAGCCACTGAGGAGAAAAAAGACGAGACTGTGGTCGCTCAAAGACTAATGGGCCGATTAAGAGCTTCAAGGGGGCAGCCATTTATTTGTTGTGTCTGACTGGATGAAGATTCACTTCATTAATATGGGCTGGCACTTACCAGCACCGTTTTTCACTGTGTGTGAGTGCATGCCCCCCCCTCCAATTCCCCAACAAGCCTCAATTTTCTTCCCTTTTTTTTTAGCTAATTATCTCTAAACATAGATAAAAACACTGTGGAGCAAAGTTCAGACATTAAACAACAATTAGTTTTCTTTAAAAAAAGAAAATCTGCCCCATCTGGAAAAATAATAAGTTAATAAATGGTTGTGCGACTGTTTTTCTTTTCAAGCCCGAATTAACGAAACAATGTTGCCATTTAGTCTATTTTTATATTACAGTGCTGTGTAAGATAATTGGAGTCCTCCACACTTAATTTATTGTATTGATGTTTTGGGTAAAGCATGTAAAATATTTACAGAGCCTATTTTTTTTGCTACAGAAAAGAGCTGTAAGAATAATCACTAGGAAACATTACTGTCACCCATCTAACACATTATTTGATCAACTGAAATTATTGAAGTTCCATAGTGGATTATAATATTTTATTAGTTATGTATAGAGCTCATAAAAATGAACTGCTTGTGAATATCCAAATGTGTTTTGTTAAACGGCGAAGCTGTTATAATCTCAAGGGAATAGAAATATTTGTTAAACCAAAATATAGAACCAGTTTGAAGGGTTCGGTCAACCTCAATTCAGGGAATTGGATTGTGGAATGGTTTGGAGACTGAAGTAAAAAATGCAAAAACAATGATTACATTTAAGAAAATGATCAAAACTAGACTATTGCAAAAATATAATAAAATACTGTTATGTATGTTGCATTGTAGTTTGATAATTATGGTGAATTGTTCTTTTCTTTTTTGTTTAGTTACTGAAAGATGATTGTTGTTTGATTTGACTGATTGTAAGAGGGGGCAGATATAATAAGATTTTTTTTCTTCTTGCTGTTACCCTTCATTTTATTTATGTGTTGTACATGCTTAGTTTGTGGTATTGTTTTGTGTTTTATTTTAAAATGAATAAATTTGAATAATTAAATAAATAAATAAAAAGTAAGAAAATTACTGTTTTTACCTGTGTGTTTTAAAACTTTACCATTAACTTTAGTTGTCAACTGTGTGTCATCAACCACTTGGTGGTTTTAATGAAACTTTCCAAAAATAAACACTTGGTGTTAATTTACAAAATCCTTTGGCTAAAGCCCATCTCAAGATGGATACCTCAGCTAATCAACTTTAACAAACACCAAAATATCTGTAATTCAGTCAGTTTTACAGATAATAAGCTGAAATTTTGTGTGATGGTAGCTGAGAGTCATCCTCATTGCATACTCTGAGAGCTAACATGTCTTGCTAAATTTTGCATGCGATTATGCGTAACAATAATGACAAGATTTAACCAAAACTGTCTTCTTTTTTTTTCTTTCTTTTTTTTCATAAAATGATCTTGGCATGAAATGAAAGGTGATGGGTAATATGGATTCCTTAAAGGATTGCAAGACCATTAATTTTATCAGCTGCCATTAGTTTTTAGGGCAGGGGCACACCCTGGACAGGTCACCGGTCTGTTATGAGGTCGTTGCAGAGACATGAGTTTGAGGTGAAATCAGATTCATTTTTTTATTTTAAGGAACAGATTAATTTGGACACAAAGAGATAATTTTTAACTAGATTTTTTTTAAGTGAACTCTTTAACCTTTAATGACTTTAAAGGGGTGATTCACGCTTTCATTACATCCCAAATGGATTACTGTGTGTTGCTGTTAGCCAGGCCCGCCTCACAACTGCAGTTAGTTCAGAACGCTGCAGCTCGTCTTTTAACATGAACAAAAAAGGGTGAATGTGTCTCTGTGGTGCTTCTTCCTGGCTCCCTTTTTGTTTTAGAATTGATTTTAAAGATTTATTGTTTACCTTTTAAGGCCCTGAATGGACATTGATCTGTATTTCTATCTAAGCAGCCTTATGTGCCCTCCAGATCCCTGAGATCTAATGATCGTTTGATTTTAGCTGTCCTGAGGTCCAGGCTGGTCCAAACAGGTGATTGGGCCTTTTTTTTTAAAAGTCTTATCTTAAAACACATTTGTACTCGCTGGCTTTTTTAACTAGTTTCCTTTTTTCCCCATCATTTTAATGTTTTTATTGGTGTATTATCAAGTCTTTATTTGCTTTTATTTCTTTGTTTTTATAGTCTCTTAGACCTGGCATTGTCTTTTTACTGTTTTGTATTTTTGCGCGCCGCACTTTGGCCAACGGCCTCAGATTTTAATGCGCCATATGAATTTATTAGATTTGATGAGTTGAACATTTATGCACAGTTATTCTTAGTGTCAGTTTAGAAACATCCATTAATCTACAAGCATGGTTTGGACAGCAGAAGGTGGAGAGGACCCACACGTGCACTGGGATAACTCCACACAGAAACAGCCCTGAAATATCAAAGTGATGTCTGAATGGTGAGAGGGATTGAAGCCAACCCACCCTTGATAGTAGTGTTTTTCTATGATGTTAGTGCTTAGTGTATTTTTAGTGGATGTTTTTCTTAGTCCATATCTTAGATGTTATTACTGTTCTTCTTTTACATTTTATTGTTGGATGTAACTGGGACCCTGTGTACATAATCTCGTTTCATCACATGTACCACATGTGGTGCGAATGACAATAAAGATTCTCTGACACCTTTTGGGGCTCAAAGGCTAAGTTTCAACTTTTAATTTACATAAAACATTAGTTAACCACAAAGAAACTTGCTTAAATTAGTTAAACTGTTATGTTTTGAAAACGATAAGACGATGAGGGATGTAGTTGGCTCCATAAAGACAGAATGGACTTTGCAGCCATTTCACAGAACTGTTTTATGAAAAAGCCTTTCCATTCAAACCGGCATTCTCTTTGTTATAAAGCGACTTTGCTCACTGCTTCACCATCGTGCAACCTATTATACACAAACAGCCAAAAATACATATTTTTGCTCATCTGATTACCATGTTCCCTCTTTTCCTCTTGCCAAAATGTTACTGATTCAACATGGCCCCTGGGAGGTGTCTTAATCGCTGTCCAATCATGCACGTCACTGCGACGTCTTCGACATTTGGAGGAGTTCATACAGACGAGGAACCACTAATAATTCCATCTTATCCTCTTTAAACGAAAGACAGTCCTGACAGATGGAACTCTACTAAGTCATTACGGTATGATACTGCTTCAGTGATGTGATTTACATGGCAGAAATGTAATAAAAGCTTAAGGCCATAATGGAGCCTGTCATATCCACCAGCTTGTCAACATAATTGCCACTTTCATCTGCAATTAGATCCAACTGCATTCGGCAATTTCCATTTCCATGCGAGCCATTCAGCTGTGTGATAGTCAACCGTTAGGTAAGAGATTTAAATGTCATCCTGAAGGACATTTTGATGGACACACTCACTGGTACTCATGAACTTTGAACTCGCAGGCATGTGCGACTTCCTCAGCAGCAGTAATGCACCTCGTTCCCAAAGCCATCTTGTCTTCACTGCTGGAAAATACTAAAAGTTTCTTGCTCCTTTGCTCAAATAAACTACAGATGGGTCGGCATTAACGTTTGTCCTTGAGGGTCCTTTCTACTTGTTTCGCCTTGTGTGTTCCCCGGCCGGGCTCGGTCGAGGAAAAATAAATGAAACTCCTGAGTTGTTAAAGTGATTGTAAAGCTGACACCACCCTAGTTCCTCTGCGAAGAGACTGCGGACACTCCAGAATGTTAATGGTCACCCTTTACCAGTGAGGGCGAGGCTGGCTGGGCACATGCACAGCTATAGTCTGTTTGTGCGAACACCCATACTGGCAATTTGTCTTTAAGACTTCTTGTTCTTTAATTGACCTTTTTTAACTTCTACCTTAATTGGTTCATTTAAAAGTTTGAAGCACTTTGCACTAAAGAGTTTGAGTGAATTCTGCTTATGCAGGACATAATGGGGGGTGGGGGGTCCTGATACTGTTGAAAAGCTAATTTTGATCCCTTTACATCATGTATCACTGACTTTTGGCACCAAAAAATGTCTTTTTGTTTGTTTTTCATTTGTCACCTTACATGAGCCGTTGACAACATCTGGCCTGAGGTCCAAAAGTGGTCGTTGGACAATCTCCATTCGTCCCCTAAAATGCTAAATTAAAAAGAAATACAAAAAGGTGTTGGAGAAAACCTGCATTTTTGAAGCTTTAGGAAATCTAAATTAAACATTTTGGACAAACATATTGAAAACATTTGGATTAAGATCATCTAAAACTTTTTTTTTTTTTTACTTTTCACAAGTTGCCATGTTTCCAGACTAAACATTAAAAAGTATTCCAGATGATCAGTGTTACAATAAACTTTAAAGCTTTAAATATCTTGATTTGTCCCTCTGGAGAAAACGTTGCCCACCCCTGCCTTTGACAAAAGTCGTAAATTATTAACTTAAAGCTGGGGTATGTAAGATTGTAATGTAGTCTGTAACTTTTCAAACAATATATATTTTAACATATTTCTTCACTCTGTCACTAGATTGATGTTAGAGAGGTAATCTCTGAAAAAAAATATATATATATTGTCCCCTTGCTTCTCCAGGTGGTAAATAAGCATTTCTAAAAAGAAAAAGTGACCCGCCATTTTCCAGCCAATAAAAACAAAGTTTGTAACCAGCCAATAAAAACCGAGCTTGAATTTGAATCAGCCAATAAAAACAGAGCTTGAATTCAAATTTCAACAGACCACAAGGGGGCAGAGCCATATATGGCTCTGAGGGGGAGGGATCAGAATGCTTTGCTTGTTGAAATTTTTTCTAAGTGCTGCTGTTCTACAGAAACTGCAGACTGAACCTTTAACAGGGTGTGTGACATGATGGAACTATATGCATAAAGTGGCACAACATATATATATGTTGTATCATTCAACTATGTTTGTTTTTACAAGCAAAATGATAAATCAATGAAAATTTGTTTCAAAAGTGATTTTTAAACTTGGCGCCGTGTTTCATCAAGGGACATCCGGGTACTGTACTTACGCATGCGACGTCGTGACGTAGGGGTAAGGAGTTTAGTCTGCAGGCTGCTATTAGAACGCAGTGTCATTGTCTTCAATATAGCCTATTTTCTTTTGTATAACCTGAAAAATGCTGGTACGTTGTGTCGCATTTGGGTGTTCTAACATCGCCAGCTCTGTAGACGACTACGATCGGGTTCCAGCCCTTCACCCTCGGAACCTTGCTCATCTGACATGTCGGACTCCCCATCGCACCCTGAACGGGAAGACTCAGATAAATACGGCTGCAGACCTACAGTAGAACCAGTTGTTTCTTGTTCATCACTCGAACTAACTTCGACTTCCCAAACTGAAGACAAATCGCTCACATCTTCAATTAAATTGCTTAATTCCTCGGTTTATATATTCACTGCTATTCGTTATTTACAAGGTGCGTTCTAGCCATTGCGTCATAAAAATGCGTCGGCGTTTGACTGCGACGCACTGCAGAGTTACGTCATTAAAACTATTTTATTTAAAAATACTTTTATATATTAATTATTCGAAGCATCTGTGTACAAAAAAATCAAAGCTGAGTAGCTCCTCTTTCTAAAATGTCTATGTTTTAGCATCATGTCACAACACCTTTAACAGGGTTTTATAGGAACAAGCTGATACACATGTTTAAATATCCTAGCATCATTTTCTTAGCCTAAATGACTCAAACAGTAAATCCATCCCCATCATCTTTACCCGCTTCTTCCTTTTTGGGTCGTGGGGGGTCACTGGTGCCCATCCAGCAGCCAGTGTGAGAGAGGTGGGGGGACATCCAAGTCTCCAGTCCATCACAGGGACACCTAGGGGCAACTTAGTCACCAATCAGTCTAACGTACATGTTTTTGGTCTGTGGGAGGAAACCGGAGTACCCGGAGAAAACCCACGCAGCACAGAGAGAACATGCAAGCGCCACCCAGAAAGGCCCTCCAGCCGGGATTCGAACTGGGGCGACCCGCTCGCTGAAAGGCAGCAGCTCCACCAACTGAGCCACCGTGCTTCAAACAGTAAATTAATTCAATATTTTATCACAATTAGAAAAAAGAAAGAAAAAAGTCTCATCAAATTTACTTAGGATTACAGGACTTTGCTTCAAAGTTTGGCATCTGGTCAGTAAATGCCAACAACTGAATTATTCCATGTCCTGGATGTCTCGATAAAGAAAACGGTCCGGTTGTGGAATAAATGTGGTTCTTTCCTGTGTCTGTGCAGGACGGAGTGGTGTTCCTGTTGCATGGACCGAGCTCGTCACAGACAGCATCGCTCTCATTTGCTCCAAACCTGCTCTAACATTCATTATTAAACTCAGAGAAACAATACGCCTCTTAGAGACTCTCTTGAATTATTAATCTGGTCGCTTCTATCATACAAGACTCTTGAGCAAAGTATGAAAACCTCCATAAAGGCAGCAGGAGCCTCCCGTCGCGGCCTTGCTCGTTAGCTGCTCTTTCTTGTGTGCGTCGTGTGAATATCGTTTTCACTTTCGGAGGATTCGGACGCCCACCGCTGTTCCTCAGACTCGCCGTGACTCATCCAGCAGGCAGGTGAGTTATTAGACGGGACCTGATCATTTCAGTAATGAGGAAGGCCGCTGAGGGAGCGAGGAGCGAGGGGGCGGTGAACCTTTTAGCATTATTAAACCTTCAGTCAGCGCCGGCGACGTGAGGCCCCAGAGCTGACAGCAGAGTGGCACCAGAGGAAGAGGGACAAAAGGTGACGAGGAGGAGTGTTAACAAAATGGATGCAAAGTAACCAACGCTGCGGTTTTTGTCCCCTCGGAGGCCACGCGGTGACCCCATCGACACATGGAGTCACATGATGGACTCTGTGTTCTACAAGTCCGTGTCAGGAGCGCAACGATCAAACACATCAATGCCCAAACAAAGGAGGATGCGACCGGGCCGGTTGCTGTGGTGACAGGAGGGCAGTAATGATGTTACGCTGCTGCTGCTCCTCCGGCGGCGGCGGCCCACGGTTCCACAGGAAACACCGGAGTGCAGACTGATTCATGGTCAAAGTTGGACACGCACTGCGCTTTGCTCTCTGCTGCAGCACTGCAGCTGCATCACTACAGCGCCTGCAAGGACAGCTAGCTGCTGGAGACACATGAACGTTTCACTAACCATCATCAACATTTGGTGCAAAAACGACGATTGAGCAGACGATCTGTAGACACTGAACGGTTCTGACTCAAAGAGTTCAAAAATTAAAGTTTATTTTAATACAAAATAAAAAATATAAAAAAGAGGCTAAGCCTGTCACGATAACAAATTTTGCTGGGCGATTGTCTCAGAAATTATTGCGATAAACAATAATATTGTTTGAAATTTGACAATAATTAGTAATTATTGTCAAATTTAAGAAGACATTTTTAAATTTCAGCTACTAAAAAGAAACAGTCCAGATGACCTGATTGAGAATTATTGGATTTGATACCTGGATTACTGAGCATGAACTTTGTTGTCTTGAACCACTTTGGCTGTGGCTGCCTGCCTGGGAGGAGTCGACGAGGGACAGGACAGCCTCCAGAAACCATCTTGGCTCCAGCAAACTGGTTGGTCCACTTAAGTTGTTGTGGGGGAACAGTGTGCTGGAACTACTCTGACTGATGAAACCCTCTGGAGTGAGGGTGAAACGTTTCTACTAAAAAGAAACTGTCCAGATGACCTGATTGAGAATTATCGGATTTGATACCTGGATTATTGAGCATGAACTTTCTTAAATTTATTAATTGTT
This sequence comes from Garcialebias charrua, assembly GCA_038048925.1. Lineage (NCBI taxonomy): Eukaryota > Metazoa > Chordata > Actinopteri > Cyprinodontiformes > Rivulidae > Garcialebias > Garcialebias charrua. The sequence continues at coordinate 34,111 of JBBPBX010012144.1, read as the reverse complement.
TTGCTGTAGTATCTTTTTTGACCACCAGATGGTAGTATAATACTGTTTATTGCGCATGCATCTGGGTACAAAGGATGGATAGTGAGGGAGCGAGCAGCATGTCATGTGTTAAGTGGAGTTAGTGTTAAAACTACAGATTTTAAATCTCATTGTTAGGTCAAGTAAAATAAGAGGTATGATAAATAATCCACACCACGTCTTTTATCTGAATAAAGTCAAATATCAAGCGCGTTACAGCGAGAAGCTGCACACTCGCACACACACGCCGCTGAACACATAAACAATCCCCCTCCTTTCTGAAGGAGGCTCCAAGTTATTTGTCAAGCACCAAATCTGCCGGAAAAATAAGAAAAAGATGCAGAAGTTGAATGGAGGTCAGTGCACGATAAAGTCACGTGATAAAGAGGAAGAGCAGAACCAGGCCAGGTGTGCAGAGGAGCAGGTCCAGAACCAAGCATCAGTTTCTGAGCTCTGCAGATGTTGACCCAGGGACCAATGGAGGAAAATACACTTTTTAAAAACTTACAGTAAAATAAATATTTTGTCAATAAAAAAATAATAATGTGGAGATTTTAAACAAAAACCCTACAAGCATTAAAATAAAAATCATCTAAATTAGATACTGTATATTTATTTGAGGCTGACAGTTTAATTAAGAAGGTTGATTTTCCCTCTGAGGAACATGAATAAATAAAGTTAAAGGGTTAAAACGTCTAATTCAAATAAAATAATAAAGTCTGTAGTTAAATAAAACTGGTTTTTGAGCTGCATGCATTCAGCTGGGAGCTGCAAAATCACTTATATTAAAAGCTAACTCATGGAAGTTGCTGCTGTAATCTGATTATTTTAATAAGCCATGTAACTTTCTATGATCCCAGATTTATAACAGGTGTATGGCCGTAGTGTGCACTCCTGATGTTGCTCATGGTGGTCCTCAGTGTGCTCAGAGAGCTTGTGTGTATGCCCAGACACATGAAAAGTTAGAGGGAACATTGGTATGGACTGGGGCTGAGTATCAGGGGGATTTAGTTAAAGGTTATGGCAGTTTATCAGTAAATAATGTTAAATTAATGTGTTAATGTGTTGTTTTGTCTCCTCAGAGGAGCCTGCGATGCACCTGATAAACTCTTGTTTATTTTTGTAAGACTTGTTATCTTAAAATAAAACCATTCATCCAAACTGAGGTCAGTCAAATACGTATCTACAACAGGTAAGATACTGACTTTTCATAACCTTTTCAACCGCGCCGAACAATTACTTTAACATTATCATATTGTAAATGTACAGACTGTGCAGTGTTTGCTCCTTCATGTGGTAAGATTGATTAGCATTCGTTAGCCTGTAATAGAAGCTCGACCCTGCTCTCATCATCAAATGTTCTTTCGCTCTGACCTGCTCTCCTCCTCTGATTTATTAATATCCCAGTAATAACGCAGCACAACAAGGAGAATCATTTCATTACTCCTCTCCTGTGTTCCTTCAATTTTTCCCTCTCTGCCACTTCACTCACTCATGAAGATGAAATTGGACTTGGCTTATTCCTCTCTGGAGCCTGCTCCGCTTCCACTCTCCTAATGGCTTCGCTCGTCAATTTGTGTCAGTCTCTGTTCTGCTCCCTGCAAGTGACTCGATGTCCTTTAGTGAAATCCCTGCCCACCTCCGTCTCTCTGTTCTTCCTCTCTCTCTGCCTCCATCTGGTCCTCCTGACTCACTCCTCCTTCTTCTCACCTCTACATTTTCACCCTGTCTGCTCTCACACGGGCCCGCTCCGGCTCGTCCACCTGGGTTTTTTAAATATATTTTATTAAATTTATTCATTTTACATCAATATAAAAAACAACGTTTAAACATGCAGTGTAAAAGAAAAAAGACATAAAATGAAAGGAGGCAGAAGAAGAAAAACATCTTATATTATTTGCCCCTTTTTTTTTCAAAAAACAAAAGCAAACTCAATCCAAACAATCAACTCAAGCAATGTTTTTCAAGTAATTGAATAAAAAACAACTTCTTTGGTTAACTAGAAAATTACTAATACAATGGATTTAACTAAAGATTTTAGTATTTTGTTAACAACTTAGATTTGATCATTATTTTAAACACAAGCATAGATTTAGCATATTTAGCATCGTTATCCAATTTGTTCCATAAGTCAGTTCCCTGTATCGAAACAGTCCGACCCTTTAAATTAGTTCTATACTGAGATTTTGCAAAACTCTCAGTTCCCTTAAGACTATAACAAGACCTTCTCTTGACAAAAAACATTTGAACGTTTGGAGGCAGTAAGTTGTTTTGAGCTTCATACAATGTCAAGTCAAAGTCAACTTTATTGTCAGAACTGCAATATGTACAGGACATACACAGGATTGAAATTGCGTTTCTCTCAGTCCCTCGGTGCAACAGTAACCATTTAAACACTAAAACACTGAAACATTTAATAAACATAAGCATAAAATAGTAAAAGTGTAACACTGTCCTGAGTTTTTGCATAGTAGTATAAAAGTATGAAAATTTACACCAACACTAAAACACTAAACATTTAATGAACATAAGCATAAAATGAAATAATAAAAGTGTAATACTGTCCTGAGTTTTTGCATAGTAGTATAAAAAAGTATATCTATAAAATAAACTGAAGGTTCTAGCATTGACATTTGCAAAGAGTGGCAAAGCAGCATATGAGTTAATGTACACAGTACAATATGTATGAGGTAGTAGTTGATGTTGGTATAGAGGCAAAAGTGGCATATGCAGTAAGGCACATTGGGCATCCTTAAATAAGGCTGGTCAGAGAATACTGTATATGTAAACAGTATTAATAAATGTAAACAGTGAATGTAAACAGTAGTATGTAAACAGTGAATGTAAACAGTAGTATGACTATAGGCAGTGATGTAATACAAACATTGGTGCAAATATGAGAAGTAGTGCAAACTGAATGAGCACATGACTGAGAGTTTAGTGAATAACCCGTTTGATGACACAGGGTCCAGTGTTAAAATCTTTGTGTTGTGTGGTAATGAGTGAGAAAGTTATTTTGTGTTAAGGGAGTTCAAATGGGAGGGGAGGCAG
>JBBPBX010012144.1:0-21806 GCA_038048925.1 Garcialebias charrua | reverse complement strand
TAATTTTTTAATTAGCGGTGCCCAGCTTTGGATATTAAGTATACATTGCGTGGGTTTCCTCCGGGTACTCCGGTTTCCTCCCACAGACCAAAAAACATGCTTGTTAGGCTGATTGGTGACTCTAAATTGACCCTAGGTGTGAGTGTGAGAGTGGATGGTTGTTTGGTGTGAGTGAGACAGGTCCCTCTTGTAAATGAGTCCCCGTGACTCAACGAGGCTAGCCTGTATAAATAAAGGTTGAATGAATACATATGTCAAATAAATGACTTTTTTTAGCCATTGGAAATGGTAAAAAGTTTTCTTTACAAACAAAAATAAAAGCAACTTTTTTTTTCAATCTGTGATAGTGTCTGGTAATGGGGTTTGCCTAAAAGATGGGGAGATGCAAGAAAGTAGCAGAGATGATGGAGTGGGACAGACAGGCCATTTGACAGAGGATGAGGACAGAAGCATATAACAACAATCTGCCGATTTCTGCTGAAGTGCTCTCCTGTTTGATTACCCCTCCTGCCCTTCTACACTTTTCTTCCTGCCTACAAGCAGTGATTTGTGTGCATTCCTTTAGCTTTTTGGTTTTAACACCGGGGGGTCTGAGCCACAGAGGGAAATGCGTGTGCATCAGTGTATCTACAACCAAGAGCATATGCATTCACTCATACCTAATTCTTGTGCATGCTCGCACAGAAGCGTGACCATCTGTCTATAAACTTTTCCGTTTTTATTCATGTGGCCAGGTAGAGAGCATATTCCATCTTCAAAACACACGGTGGCACCATCAAATGAGTCACCCCTTTCATCTGATTCTACTGCCCTCAGTTACTCCAGCTTCCACGCCTTGCCTAATGGATTTTCAAATGCAGGTACATGGTTTCTTTCAAGACTTGACAGGCATTTTCCTTTGTGTTTAGGGATGAGGATCAGGCCCTGAGTGGTTCGTGGCTGATGGTGTTGTTGAAAGATTCTGCATACAGAGCAGGAGCATTTTCCCGAACCTGTTTGAAAAAGCCAAATGTGAAATGTGTGTACGTATATTTCCACATGTGGCCAAACAAAGCGACTAAAATATTCTCTTGTGTGGAGTTCTTGCTTTTGTGCGTTCCAGCTATTCGTCCATTATCAACAACCCATAAAACTTGACAGACTTTATTGCAATAGTTAAAATTAAAATACATTTCTGAAGATTTTTTAAAAATGGTATTCCATCAAATAGTAAATTTGTTTAAAAAATATGGAAATTAGAGGTCACAAAACAGCTTCTGCATTCAGCAACAATTGACCTTTTTCATACTTCTTTTATAACTGCAGAATCTTCCACATTCACCCCAAACTCACACGCCTTTCCATAACAAGAGTCAAGAACTAAACCAAGATCTGTGCAAGCAGTTTTAACCCTGAAGCATGACTAGAGATAGTGTTGGCATCTCTAATCGATTCATGTGTCATTATGTCCTGTTTATGTTTTCCATCCATAATCCCTTACAGTTTTTCTACACTATGCTTTGTGAACACTGTTGATGTCTGTAAAAATGTAACATTGAAAAAAACAAAAAACTTTTGTAACCTTTGTAAACAATATTTAAACTGAGCTATTCTACCCATTCCATTCGTGAAAAACAAACATTGACAAATTATAATAGTGGATCCCATATAGGAACTCAGAAGTTGAAGAAGAAAGGGGAACAGCACCCCCATAGGCTGGTGCCAGTACAAGACCTACGGTAAGTCCTGCCACATTAACAAATGGGACTTTGCTCGTATTTAAAAACACCTCAAATATTTTTTGTGAACCTGACTTTGCTAATTTGCATATTCTTATCTTGCTGCTTTATTTTTAAACATTAATTGTCTTATATGTTTAGCTGTCATTAGTTATTACATGCTTAAAAGAAAGGTCATCTAACCATTTGGCCTGTCACACAAATTTTGCTGGGCGATTTATTGTCTCAGAAATTATTGCGATAAACAATAATATTGTTTGAAATTTGACAATAATTAGTAATTATTGTCAAATTTAAGAAGAAATGTTGGTAATTGTTTTGTGTGTATTACCTGTTTTGACCACCAGATGGTAGCAGAAGACTGTTTGAACCAAAGGATGGATAGTGAGGGTGTGAGCAGCGTGACTCTTTAAGAAAAATGGGAGCGAGGCCCCTTGACGTGACATGCACTGTCTCTCTTCAGTTTTCAAAATGGGGGATGCTCAGTGTGGTTTGAGCTCTTTAGCATAGCATTTGTTACAAAGCTTTTAATAAAAAGTTCTCAGCTTCTTTTTTACAGAGAAAAACAACTTTTTACGTGAAGACACCGGTTTCAACCGTGAATTTTGGAGCTTTGACAAGACGGAGGTTTTTTCCCTGAGGTTGGCCTGTTAGCTTAACTCGTAGCTTAGCTTCTCAGCTTAGCTGCTTTAAACAGTCCAAAAATGCAATTTTGGATCGTTAAAAAGGATTTCAAAGCAAAAAGAGAAAGTGAGGGGTCAGTGAAGAGCACCGGAGTTTAACTTTTTGGTCATCCAGTGTCTTCAGTAGACAGCGAGAGACATGAAGAAACGATAAAGCCGCTAAATGAAAATGAGGTTGATATTTTTCATTTATCATGCGATTAATTGATTTATTGTTTATCGTGACAGACCTAGTAACCATGCTTATGTGCTGAGGAATAGGCAGGACTTAAAGCCCCACATCCCAAAGGCAAAGAGACTAGGGAAAATATACAACATGGCTGTTCCTATAAACCAGACCCAGTTGGCTTTAAGTCCCAACAACAAACAATGGCAGAACCATTTTTTCTGGTGTTATATGTCGATGGGCAGGGCAGAAACAGCTGTTTGAGCAGGCTGGAAAATGAATGAAAGGAAACCAGACAAATTTGAAGTTATAAATGTTTAGTTGCGATAAAGAGCACATTAATAGCACAGCTATCTAACTAGTCGAGGACCAACAAATCCTGGATTCTGTGCAATGACCTAAAGTATGTAATAGTTCACGGTCAGAAAATGATGTTTGATTACAGGGTACCACCATTTCCTGTCATAAACTACTACAAAAACTATTAACCAATGGTCACCTGATGTTATGCATTTGCACAAATGGACCATATTTTAGTCTTTAATTTAAAAAATCATCTTACAGTGCTCAAAATGATATAAGATGGCAGAGTCTTCATGATAGATATAACCATTTTGTTTCCAAGGATAAGAAAAAGGTTGAGACAATAACACTGGAATATGTGAACATGCCATCACTGACTGTGGATAGAAAGTGTGTAGCAATTATGGTCAGCATCAGATAAGCAGGGACAAGCTGACTTCAGGTGCCAAACCCATGTCCTAAACCTGAACATAATTGACTGTGATTTCCAACTGCCCTCACTGAGCCAATACAGCTATGTCTTCTAATTAACTAGAGAGCACTGACAGCCTGGTACCACCTACATTTGGTCCCCAGTTGATACGAGTGCCATGTCCTGAGGGTTCCTGTCAGACCCACTGCACTGCGAATGGTATGACATGTCCCTTTATGTCTCTCTTCATCTCTCTCCCTCTCTGTGTCTCTCCCTGACAACTGTTCTTCTAATCATGGCCAGAAAGAAAACGAGAATTTGGCTAAAGGGAGAAACAGGCTGCTTCTGCTGTGCACGTGTTTGTGTAAGAGCCTGTGATGATGGAGTTGGACAGTAATCAAGTGAGCAAATTACAGACATATAAAGAGGGAGGCGCATAAGTTATCATATCAGTATTTTTTTGGACACTGTGCACCTGCACTGGCCTAAAAGTCAGCAGTCTTCAACCAAGTAATTTTTATTTAAACTATAGTTAATATACCCTAATGCATGCTCAATAATATATAATAATAATAATAATAATAATAATAATAATAATAATAATAATAATAATAATAATAATAATAATAATAATAATAATAATAATGATATATTTATAATATCAATAAATATATAGTTAATATAAATCTGGTGTAGCTTTTAATTAAGACATACATGAACGCCTTTTTTGATGCAAATATTTATTATAATACTGTACTGTATACTATTATTTTAATATTAATATTGTTAATTACATTTCACAGCTAAATATCCAACAGTTAAAGGTTAGTGAACAGTGAAAGGGAGACAATTCAACTCACTCCTTCATCTTTAAAAACTGTGTTAGGATAGGCTAAGTGCTTGGTGACTGTACAGTACTGTACATTTATTCATTTATTTAAAAAAAATGTTTACTATATGATTCGACTTTCGTTTTTTTTTTTCGACATACGAACGGTCCTTAGGTCCGGAACTTGTTTGTAAGTCCAGGGTTCCCTGTATATATATAAAAAATAATAATTTAACATTATTTATCTGAGGAGCAGACTGCTTTGAGTTTAACTCCATTGCAGAACTTTATCTTGAGCAAGCATGAAGGCGACAGTGGAAAGGAAAAACTACCTCATGAGGAAGAAACCTTAGCAGAACCAGGCTCAGGACAAGCGCCATCTGCTTCGACCGGATGGGTTTGAGAGTAAAGTAAGGAGGAACAGATACACAATGGCAGGTCAAGAATCACATGTTAAGATAGAACTACAGTAATATCAAATGAAAACTAAATTTAAAAATTTCAGTTTTAACAATTAATTTAAGAAATGAGATCAATTTGTTCTCTAGTAGTCTAAGCCTATAGCAGCATAATAAGCCAACCCTAACTATAGGATTTATGAAAAAGTAAAGTGTTAATCCCAGTCTTCAAACTGGACAATGTGTCAGCCTCATGGACACAAACTGGAAGTTGGTTCCACAAGAGAGGAGCCTGACAACTGAAAGATCTTCCTCCATTCTGCTGCTGGGAACTCTAGGAACCACAAGTAAACCTGCAGTCTGTGAACAAAGTGCTCTGTTAGGAAAATATGGAAAAAAAAAATAAGACATTTGATATAAGATGGAGCTAGGTTGTTGAGAGCTTTGTAGGTTAGAAGTAAGATTTTAAATTAAATCCTGGATTTGACAGGGAGCCAGTGGAGAGAAGTTAAAACTGGAGAGACATGATCTCTCCCAGTAACTCCAGTTAAGACTCTGGCAGCAGCATGTTGGATCAACTGAAGACTTTTTAAAGAAGTATTTGGACACCCAGATAACAAACCATTGCAATAGTCCAGTCTAGACGTGACAAATGCATGAACCAGTTTTTCTGCATCATTTTTACATGTTTCTAATTTTAGTGATATTACGCAGGTGGAAGAAGGAGGTTCTAGTAACATTTTTAATGTGGGGGATAAAAGACATGTCCTGATCAAAAATAACACCAAGATTTTTAACATTAGAGCTGGAGGCAGATTAATGACATCCAAGGAGGAGAAAGACTGAAAAATGTTTAAGATGTTCAGGTCCAAAAACTAAAACCTCAGTCTTGTCTGTTCAAAAGGCAGAAAATTAAGGGTCATCCAGGTTTTTATGTCTTTAAGACATGATTGTAGTCTAAGTAGCTGATTGGATTCATTGGGTTTCATGGACAAATATAACTGTGTATCATCAGCATAACAATGAAAATGTTTCCCATGCTGTTTAATAATATTACCTAATGGAAGCATATACAGTACCTGTACAAGGTAAAGAGTACTGGTCCAAGCACTGAACCCTGAGGAACTCCATGAGTAACTTTAGTGTATGAATAAGATTCATTTGTTACATTTGCAAATTGGAATCCATCAGATAAATATGATTTAAACCAAGTTAGAGCTGCTCCTGTAATCCCAGTATCATGTAGAATAAAAAGTATTACGGTAGATTGCAAGTTGCACTCGTGAAATTCACCCCAGGTTGCAAAGCTGACTGATGGAAAATCTATGTGGTGCAAGAAGACCAAAAGAAAAGAGAATACAACGTTTAAATTGCAACTGACCTAAAAAGAACTGGCGTCAGACCTGGTCATGTAAGGTGCACCATAAAAGTCCAATTTTAGAAAGAAAAAAACTGGAATAATAATTTAAATTGAAAAAATAACATTTGTATTCCCAAAGAGAAAAATCTAAAGAGTTGTGGAAAAACAGGTAACTTTGCTAGAAAGGTGTTGGTAAAAACAATGAAGCTACAACATAAACCTTAAATGGAAAACATCTGGGATTAGATGGTTTTAAAAAAACTGTAATATTAAAGAGTATTTAATGATTGTGTGTTACTGTGCACTGAGTGCAAGTCTCTTAGCTTGTCAACCCATCTTTGCCCCATTTATATAAAAAAACAAGTCTCTTGAAGCTAGAGAAGCACTTTTAAGTTTAGTTGAACTTGAACTTTTAACTGTTTTCTGCCCTCCCATAAAAACAATGGACAGCCTATAATTTTCTCCATTTTGGGACATCCAGCAAACCGACACTTCAAGTTAAATTTAGCAGAAAGACTTTTGTCCTTTTCTGACAGCTGAGTCTTGAAGTCCCTTCAATTACTCCTCACTAAACCTGGATTTACGAAAAGACATTTGTCACAAAAATTGCAAAAACATCCAACGCATCCAAAAGTATTTAGTGTGCTTTGCTAAATCTCTGTGCTGCACCACAGGATCTGTCTGGTAGTTTGAGATGCATCACAATCAGCCTAAATGGACAGGTGTTTCCAAGTCTTCATGACACAAAACCGTCATGTCAGTAAAAGAGCCCCCAAAACAGCACGATACCCCCCAAAAACCTGCTGAAGGATTAGCGCAGCAGTTAAGATGGAAAGGAAGCTATTAACATGCCAGGGTTGAGAAAAATTAAGATAGGAGAAAGAGAAACACTGTGAAAAAAGAGGAAGGAAGATTAAAGAAGAGTAGCATTCACAGTATGAGGTAAGCCACAGTCGTTGCTTGTCAGCCACCCCCGGTGAGAGAACCCTCACAGAGCAAGAGAGACAGACATTAACACTCCACTCAACCTCAAATGACTCATTTATGCAAAACTGAAGGAAAAAACATGCAGTAAACAGCAATAAACTAACACTTCTCCTAATAAGTGTAACTCATCCAATGTAACCCATGATATCGCATAATGAAAGCATCCAACTCAGGAGGCAAAACTATGTTTATTTTTTTTTAAATGTGGAGAATGTGGAAGTAAACTTTCTATTATTAGCCTTCATGTTCAGCAGCTAAAGACTTTGTTCCTATAAAGTCTACAGTTCTTAACTGGAAAAAGGTGAAATGCTCCCTCCAGGCTGTGAAGTGTTTGTCTGAAACAGAACAGTTCAAGTGTCTGTGTTCCAAAAATAAAAAGTCCAGATCCATCCATCCATATCTTCTGGCTGTTCTGAAGTCAAGTCACGGGGGCAGCATCTTGAACAGGGAGGTTCAGTCATCTCTCTCCACAGCCTCTTCCAGCTCTTCCGGGAGGACTCCAAGGCATTCCCAGGCCAACCAAGTCTCTCCAGTGTGTCCTGCGTCTTCCCCGAGGTCTCCTCCCAGTTGGACACACCCGAAGCACCTCCCTAGGGAGGCGCCCAGAGAGCATCCTTACCAGATGATGAACCACCTCAACTGGCTCCTCTCGATGTGGAGGAGCAGCATTTCTCCTCTGAGTCTCTCCTGATAACTGAAAGTTATGCACCATAACTTATGTTCCCTGAAGGAAGGGAACGAGGTGCAACATACTTGCTATGGGAATTGCGCCCCCGCGCGATTACCTGAAGGAATACATTCACGCCTTTTACGGCAGGGGGCGTCACCCGCGCCAGAGGTACCGCCCTTTAGGTACTTAGGCGACTGACGCCCCTCCAACTGTCTCCAAAATTGCACTTCACCGAGCTTTCAGCATTGAAAAGGGCCAGCTATGTTGCACCTCGTTCCCTTCCTTCAGGGAACATGAGTTATGGTGCATAACTTTCAGTTCCCTTTCAGTTTGGTCTCTCGGTGCAACATACTTGCTATGGGAACGTAATCCATTCACGACCTTGAAATGCTCAGTAAAATGCCTGCTAGTGTGAACGTCTGCCCTTGACCAGAAAGCATCTCAAAGCTACTTTCTATTGTGTATTAGAAAGAACAGCCTGAGTGACGTCACACGCCGTAACATCCAAACTGTAGTACTTTGCAAAAGGTTATCTACTGCATGTAGATGCGTAAAGCCCTCACTGGGCAGAGAGCCTGTAGCCTTTCCTGTTCCTGAGTGAGGACAGGATCAAGCGGAAAAGAGGAGAGATCAAAGTCTAGACTCCTATGGTTCAGAGTCAAGACCTTAGGGGTGTATACGGGATTAGGCCTTAGTGTGACCTTTGACCCGTCAGGGGCGAATCTGGTACACATTGGATGTACAGACAATGCATGGAGGTCACCCACGCGTTTTGCCGAGCAAAGAGCCAGGAGAAGAGCAGTTTTATAAGATAGAAAATCTATCTTAATCTCGCTCAGAGGCTTGAATGGCGGGTCGCAGAGAGCCCCCAAGACCAGGCCAAGATCCCAACCAGGGGTCAAGGTCCTGCTGGGTGACTTAGTTCGAAGCACACCTTTCATATATCTCATTATGATTGGATGTGCTCCAGGAGTCCTGTGTCCCCAGCCCTCGTGACAGGCAGAGATAGCTGCAAGGAACACCTTAATCATTGAATAAGAACGGCCCTTTTCCAGTAAATCCTGAAGGAATGTTAGTAGTTGAGCCAGGTCGCAAGCATAAGAAATGATATTTCTTTCTGAGCACCAGGCTTCGAAGATGCGCCACTTTTGTGCATATAGAGACTGTGTTGACCCGGCACAGGCATTTTGCATGGTTTTCACCACATTCTCAGGCAGGCCTGAAGCCATCAGCCTGTCCTTCTCAGCTAACAGGCTGGAATTAATTCCAGATCCTGGCCTAAGCAGCTGGACTGCGACTTCCTGTGTGAGTCTTTGTGGGTCAACCAAGTTGGGGAGTGGGCCTCCACGTTGATGTGTTAACAGACTTCCCTGATCGAGTCTCCTCAAAGACAGATGAAGTCCATTAATTTTATTAGATTGAGTCGGAGCAGGAAAGCTACTGTTTCCCTCCGAAATAGGATTTGTTGGATTGAGGGGTTGCTGCTTCTATAAACGAGCAGATCTCTTGATTCCAAATGTAGTCCCACCCAGTGGGACACTGTTGTGTGGGGACAAGTTCGACGCAGCTTTGTGAGGAAAAACATGTGCTGCTCTTCCACCGCTCGAGCGTTGTGTGTCCTTCATGAATAATAAAGGAGCAGCAGCAACGTGTGAACGTGGGGATGGTCCTTTGTGACCGGCAGACTCAAGATAATTTGTTGATAAGGAGCCCAGTTTCCTTTCAAAGTGAGGAGGAAAATTCTGGTTCAACTCCGATTCTTTTACACACACAGTAACGTGATCACAGCCACTGCTTTGAGGGTGTGAAAATTGTGTCTGCCTTGGGGCATCTGACGTGCTCTCCTGTGGTGCGAACCTGTCACGTGTTCGTCTAGTTAGTGTATTAGCAGGCCCCTTGCTCATAATGGAGCGGGGGTTGGGACACGTGCCCTTTCCCACCTGTCTCCGCGAAAGGTGTAGGGTCTGTTCACAGACGCCTCTGGGTCTGTCTTCTGGAGACAGGTCCTGAGGCACCCTGCTGGGCTTATTGAGTAGGTTGGCACCCCATGAGCCATGAGTGAGGGGGATGTGCCCCCCCCCCCTTATGATGGCTGAGAGACCAGAGAGGCCCGTACTGTAGACATTATTTGTGTTTGTGTGTTATTGTTTTTTTTTTAACGTCAATAGAACAGGGATGTGCTGTTTTATGAGTTTTATTCGTGCTTACGTGCAACGACATACATGATTTGATGTCACTCACAGCAGGGAGAACATGGTTTGTGCATGCAACAGAGTTATCAGCCATTTGTACTTTGCTACAAATAAAGTCTGAACAAGGTGCGAACACTCCCGTTACCGCGTGGGCGGGAGGCCGTCTAAAATGTAAACGTGGGCCTGGTTCATCAGGCACGTTTTTGACGAGTGTCCCGGCTCGCCGAGGAGGCCCTATGCCTGCTCGCTTGGCGTGGGACAAACCTGTTTTTGTTCCATGCGTGCTCGGAGCGAGATTGGCTCGGCGGGGGTCTTTGCCGAGGTTCCTCCTCGTATGCTGTCCGCTTCTGCGGTGGCGCACGCGTCGTCGAGCGGTGCCGCGGCTGTGCAGGTCTGCCTCCAGCAGGCTCTCTGGGGGGGGCGAAACTCCGACGGGGAATGCCCACCCTGAGGGCTTCAGCCTGCCTGCGCCTTTGGTCCAGCTTGGTTTGGATTCGCTCCAAAGTCTGGCCAAAAAGTCCCTCCGCTTCTATCGAGTGGTGGAGAAAAGGCACCTTTTGTCCCTCCGGTAAATCCGTCAACGTCATCCACAGGTGGCGGATCGCGATGACCACTTCCGCCATACCTCTGCCCTGAGCCACAGCAGCTGACCCCATCATGCGGAGAACAAAGTCTGTTGCTCTGCGGGCTTCGTCCAGTAATTCGGCAGCAGCTTGCTTATCCGAGGTTTCCTGTAGTTGTTGGAGTTTTTCTGCGAGGTAAGCCTGCATCATCGCGGACGCGTTCATGGCGCGTGCCGCGAGTCCTTGAGCTCTGTAGCACTTCTCGAGAAGCGACGCTGAGGCTCTGCAAGCTTTGCTGGGGAGAGTCGGTTTTGTTCCTGATGACTTGGGAGCTAGGTGGGATGCCAGCGTGTCCTCAATCTGAGGCGCGTTGGCTAAACCCACCTGATCCATGCCTTCCACGTCGAGGAATTGTGAGAGAGGAAGGAGCATGGGCGCTCGTGGCTGAGGCCAGGTGCGGGTTAGTTCCGTGAGGAAGTCTGGGAACACGGGCATCCTTTGCCTCGTTGCAGCCTGCTGTTTTGAATAAAAATAGTTCCCCGCCAGCCTCGTGACCTGTTGGCGAGGCGGGGGTTCCGGCCAGGGGATGTTCAGCGCGTCCGCTGCTCTGCGGCACAGGTCGAACAGGGCCGGGATGGAGAAGTCCGTTTCAGGGAGTACAGGTACCGGGGTCCTGGAGAGGTCCTCTCCCGGATCCTCGATTTCGAGTTCTGGTTCCTCCGCTGAAAATTCGCCCGAGGCTGAGATGGAGATCTCGTCTTCATTCATCATGCCTCTGGTGTCGAACTCGACTGTTAGGTCCACCATGGGAGCAAGCGGGTCAGGGCTGTCGCCCCATTCGACGCGCGTGCTGTCGTGTAGAGCCATGTGTTCGAGCTCTGGGGTCGGAGTGAGGGTCTCCGTGGTGTCTGGGTCCTGTGGACCAGCTGAGCTTCCCATGGCCTTAGCCACGAGGTCCACCCGATGCCGCAGCACCGCATCCAGCATCTGGCTGCAGTGTGGGCAAGAGTCGGGCGCGTCCAGAGCTTGTCTTGCATGAAATATACCCAGGCAGACTGGACAGGCCTCATGGGTGTCCGTCGCTGCGAGGGCAAATCCACAGCCACTGGGACAGGCACGCGAGGTTGGGCTCGCCGTCCCGTTGGTTTTCCTTTGAAGTTTTGTCTTTCGCTTTCCCTTCTCCGGAGGCATGTCCGAGATAAGGCGAGCGAGACCTTCCAGAATCCTTTTTCTTCGTTGTTCAAGTGTCTCCTCCGTCGTGTCGCTTTCGCTGGCTAGCCCGCTAGTATGTTAGCCGGGGTAGCGGTTGTGGCGTAGTTATAACACTGTTGAGCGAAGCAACCTGTAGAGAGAGGAGAGAAAAATACTTTGAGGTTATAGAAGTCCAGCCGTACGCAGGGAAAAATTATCTGTGCGCTCTGTGCAGGGAGCGAGCTCACCTCAAGTTGAGCGATGGAGCAGCAGAGAAGTCCCGCAAAGAGAGGTAGTTCAGGTTTTGCGAGGTGAAGTGCAAAAAGAGGAAGATAGAGGGGCGTCAGTCGCTTAAGTACCTGAAAGGCGGTACCTCTGACGCGGGGTGACGCCCCCTGCCGTAAAAGGCGTGATTGTATTCCTTCAGGTAATCGCGCGGGGGCGCAATTCCCATGGCAAGTATGTTGCACCGAGAGACCGAACTGAAAGGGAACAAACTGCTTCATCCTCTGTAGTTTCAAGAACAAACTGCTTTATTCTTTGTAGTTTCAATAACAAACTGCTTCATTCTTTGTAGTTTCAACAACAAACCCTGTTAAGTTCCTGGCAAAAACCAATGCAGACATGTTCCTGTTTTTAGTTTTCTACACCAACTTATAATCTAGCTGTTTTTTTTAGCTACTTTCCATTTTAATTACCATTTTATTTTCCTTTGTTAAAAAAAATTGTATGCATCCTTTGTGATAGTCTGTTGTTGTCGTTGTTGTCCACTGTTGTCAATACTCGGTTAAATCCAGGTCTCTCTTGTAAATGAGTCCTCGAGGCTCAATGGGACTAACCTGCCTAAATAAAGGTTGAATGAATGAATGTTTGTGCTCCTGCATCAGTTTGGGCTCTAAACTCCTCCACAGTGATTCAAGATGCAGGTTTCAGCAGCACACCAACAAAAGCAGAACAAGGGAAGTCGTGACAGAGGCACCCTGGGAAATGAAGTCCCAAACTTCATCAGGCCAGATGGCCACAACAATCACTGCACTCACCCGGCCCACCTCCACCAGGTTGGTTACCATGACGATGGCCGCAGTGTTCTCCTGCCACACCATCTTCCAGAAGTCGTACACTGTCTCCTGCATGGGTCCTGACACACAGACACACACACGGCGGGTAAACATGATATCAGACGGCTGATCAACATGAATTTTAATGACTGCTTTAATTAATTTAAATGAAGTACACGTACGCACACACAATGTTTTAATCACTGTTGACGGGCTGTGTTTAGACAAACTAATTAGTTCATGCTAATCAATTCCTGCTTTCAAATTATTTTACAGCACGCACACACACGCACGCACGCACGCACACACACACACACACACACACCTCTGTATGCAGGCTCACACACTGACTTATTAGAGAAACAAACACTGTTTGATCAGAAGATGAAGCTCCACCTGGAGACATGCGTGCGAGAGAGTGGGAGAGAGAGAAAGAGAAAGAGAAAGAGAAAGAGAGAGAGAGAGAGAGAGAGAGAGAGAGAGAGAGAGAGAGAGAGAGAGAGAGAGAGAGAGAGAGAGAGAGCAAGCACTGCTGTGCTTTAGCATTCGTTGGAACATTTTGCTTTTCTAACTTTTTTAACTTTACTTTTTCAAACTTTCTAAAACCTTCTGGTCCTCACAAACACACTAATAGACATTCACACCTGCACACGCTGCAGGTGTCAACTAGGCCAGCCATTTCTGTTCACGCTTAAAACCATCTCTGGTCTCGACAGCTGCATCATTCCAACTATGAAAATTATGTGTTAGTGTGCACTTAGATTTAAAGATGTTTACCTAAAGTTTGTATCTGTGTGTGTGTGTGGGTGTGTTTGCACATGTGCACAGTCATTACTATTCCACTGTCGATCTGTTTCACTTTGACAAAGTGGAAAGCTTCTGACCAATGCCTCCAGATGTTGATGATTATTGATCTCTGTCCTCAAAGCTTCCATAGCTGCTCGAGTGAGTGTGCGTGTGTGTGCGTGTGTGTGTGAGAGAGAGAGCATGTGTGAGGAAGGCAGAGAATAGGTGAGGGAGACAATTACCTGTTGATTACAGAGGACGGAATGGGGACGAGAAAGAGGACAAAGGCCATACAGTGATGGTAAGAGGGATGAGGAAGATTTATAAAATTATTGATAAAAAAACAAAATGTGGCAGGAGTAGTAAAGTAAGAAAGAAAGACAAAAACACAATGGTTTGACAGAACATGAGAGGGAGAAGATTACTAAAGTTGTAAGCCTGTGGAAGACTACAAACAAGTCAAATGAGAACTTCACTGTTAAGAGGGCAGGCACACAGAGCACTTAATAGACTTTTGAAAGGATTGTCAGGCTTCTTGGTTTGGAAATGGACAGAATGTTCCATTGGTACTGCATTTAGTGCCGAGATACAAACATTTGCTCACATCGGGTGAATAGTTTCAGTACACAGAGTTTGTTCAGGTTTGATGAATTGTAATGGCTGTGCAATATGAACTAATAAACTGCGTTCAGGTCTCTCTTGTAAATGAGTCCCCGAGGCTCAATGGGATTAACTTGTATAAATTAAGGTTGAATGAATGTAACATCATTAAAGATGATCAGGCTGGTTATATTTAGCTAACCATTACCTCCAAAATGGTCAGAGAACTGTACCACATTTATATATAGTACATGTGCGTAAATGTGGAGAGGTAAAGGTAAAGTAATAAAAGAGGTGTTACCAAATGGCAGCCACTTTGTGAAAATGTTGAAAGTAATAATAAAATCAACCATTAAACATTAGGACTGACAAATATTATACCATGTTAGAGGGGACAGAAAAGCTATTAACTCAAAACCAAGTCCATTAAATGTCCCGTTTCAAAATGGCCTGTTTGACATTGATTTGAATACCAGTGTTAGCTCCTACTAACAGCATAAACTGTCATACAGAAATGCAACTTAAAGTAATTCAAAAAAGTTATTGTTACACATCAGAACAAAGCGTACAGCTTTTTAAAATTCATAAAACTTTGTCATGTGATTGCTCAAAAATAAATAAATAGCAGCCTTTCAACATCCCTCCTCCTCTGCCTCACACCTCGTCCACACCTGCTGTCTCAAAGCTTAGGCCAGGCGTTCATTAATTTGTAATGAATCGCATGTGTTCCCATCTGTAGTGGTAATATCAGTCCATTTATGTAAGCAGTACGGATTAAACTCACACAAACCATCCATGTCATTCTCTGGGTAAACCGAAGCGAGTGAGACGTTCAAAGAACTGAGTGAAAGCTGACGCATCACTTGAGTTGGATCTGCCTCCTTAAGTGAAAATGTGACATTAATTGTGTCCATGGTTTCTGCAAACATCCAGTGACGCTATTTCAATATACGACAGACTGTCTCTGATCTGGTCAGCAGCATCAGGAGCCAATGTTCAGACACAGGACAGCCTAATACAGACAGCTTCTTCCTGGTTCTCTGTGCTACTGTGTGTCTGTTTCTCCATCAACCACATCAGTCTACTTTAATTTGCCCAAGTTCTTCCCCTCTCTCCATCATGGCACATCTAAATTACCACCCCATTCACCTCATCTCACCTCACCCCAATGTCTCACCTCACGCCTGTACAATTTCTTGCCCTCCACCTTTGCTCCATCCATCGCTCCTTGGTAATGCATTGCAATGGACTCTTCCTCACTCTACTATCTATCTGTCTGTAGATGTGTGTATAAAAGGCTTGTGCTGTGCCAAGAAGAGTGCACAGATTTGGATAACCGCTGTCTGGAGATATGTCTGAGATAATGGCTAGACTCACTCACTCCTAGTTTGGCTGCCAACCATATGTGTATGTGTGTGTGTGTTTATCAGGGTGTGTGCGCGAGAGTTTGAGATAACACTGGAGGTTTTAGCTTCAGTCCCAACCAACAGTAAATTTCACACATCACAAAAGTGGACACCTTGAAAATCAGATGTGGGGCAGAGAGGAAAATGTTATATGTGATATAAATGTTGACAGTGGAAGTAGAGAAAATACACGTTTTAGTATATGATTAAATCTAAAAGCTTTCACCCAAACTGATTACCTACCTGAGTTGCTTTTGTGAGTTTGGGCCCAGTGGATACAACCTTCAACATGAGGCAAGTTGAAATTAACTTAGACATGCTGCTATTCCAACATGCCCTCTAGGCAACCTCCTTATTATCTCATCTCATGGATGCTCAGTTGGATTTACATCATGTGATTGGAAAGGCCATATCTAAATGTTGGATTGACTGACCTGAACAAGTATGGCTTGATCGCAGAGCTAAACAACACTAATCATGTTGAAGACTCAATTGAATTGAAAGTCATGAAGTTTCCCCCTTTTTTTTCAGTTTAATCCACAAAATGCCTCCACATATTTCCAGTAACAGCTGTGTTTACAACTCATAGAGATTGCAGTTGCTCCTGAAGTGCACAGGTGAAAACTGCAGAGTATACATGCTCCGTAAACATAAACCAGGTCCCAGAGACTTTACTTGGCAGCTGCCCAATCCAGTTGTTCTGTTGCTGGCTGCAGCAGTGTCACTGAGTTACAGGTCCTGTTATACAATTCATGTATTAGTACAAAAACATCCACATACATAAAAAAGCAATTTAGCAAGTTATCTATCTAAGGGTGGGAGTGGTGGCGCAGAGGTTAAGAAGGTGAGCTTGTAATCGGAAGATCGACGATTCAAGCCCCGGTACCGACAACATAAAAAAACATGTGGGTGGGATACGTGAAGCAGTCACACCTGTCTCCACCCTCATCTGCCCCACTCTGGGCCCTTGAGCAAGGCCCTTAACCCACACCATCTGCTTCCCCGGGAACCCTAGATATCAGCTCTCTGCTCCACACAGAGAGCTGTGGTAGCTCGGTGGTCTGTGGTTGTGGCAGGAAGGACATCCGGCATAAAAACAATTGCCAAGTCTTCGTGCGACTAGCTCGCTCTGGCGACCCCTGATGAAGGGAGAAGCCGAAAGAAGAGAAAAAATATATATATATATATGTTTTGAAATACTTTTTTTTTATTATTTCATTTTCATTTTTATTTTTAAGTCTTCAATGTAACATGGTGAGTGGTGTGTGTGGTGGGACAGTGCTCTAGCGCCCTCTATTGACTAGCCGCCACTGCTAAAATTGTATCTATGTCTTCCTCACCATCAGATTGTGCTCATTTAGTGATTTGCTGGTCAAGAAAATTACACTCTAACTGCTGTAGTTTTACATTTTATCATTGGATTTAATCATTGTGGAATTAAGCAAGTCCATGTATTTGGTAACTACATTAGATTTTATTTATTGAAATTAGCTCATTAGTCTTTACACGTGTATATAATTATACTACACATTGTCTTTGTTATCAATATATTTATTTTTAATAGTGGTTTTAGCTAAATTTGGATTCACTTCCGTATTCATTAGCACATTAGTGTGTTTTCCTTTTTTATTGATTTTCTCTGGCAGCTGGGGTCACCTCTTGTACACTTCATTTATCTGTGAAAATCACACTGAGTTGTAAAAAGAAAGCAATGCATCCAGGAGACTGAGTATATTTAGATTGTGCATCTGTATGCAAACTAGCACAACAGTGTTTACCAGCAAATATTTGAGATGTGTCATTTCAGCATTTGAAACTGTGTTTGCCTCTTGCTGCTTCCACTGAATACAGTGTTTGACAGAATGCTTTAAACAGAGAGGAGTCAGCAGGCACTGTTCACACTGACCAAGAGACAATAATCACCACAGGATCCGCTCCTCTATAAATGACTGCATTGTGTCACAGTCTGACTCTGTGACTACAAATCAGATTCAACAGTTCACCACCGCTTTAAACCGATTGTTTTAACAGCAATGAATCAAATATTTAAAATGTTTAACATTAACATTTAGAAGTTTGAGGACTGTACAATAAATTGAAGCAATATATTTTATGGGTATTTTCTATTTTAGTGTACAGAGATCACTGTCAGGGTCTCTTTTATGTTAGTTTGTTTACATCCTTTTGTATTTTACGGGTTTTTATGTGACTTGTGTTTAGTTCTGTAGCTTTGTCTTTGTTGTTGTTGTTGCTGTTGTTGTTGTTGTTTACCTGTGTATCCTCTGTGCCTCCAGCCACTTCACCCTCAGTACTTATCCCATCAACCTGCCACTCCCATCGCCAGCTGTTTCAATTAATTTAAATTAATTTCAGTTCATTTAAATGGCACCAAGTCTCAGGGCACTGAACAGAAACATTCACATGCATGTACATAAAGAAGTCAATTAGTAAAAGTTATCTATCTAAGGAAGCAAGCAGTGTTGAATCTTCACTTCATCACTGCCATCCTGAGCAAACACAAAGACAACAGTGGAAAGGAAAACATCCAGGGTGTAACAATCCAGTGTGAAACAATAGCAAAAATTTTCATGCAAATTCCCTCTCTGTCGCCACCCCTGCAGATGGAGCAGCTGAAATGGTAAATGGTAAATGGAGCTTATATAGCACTTTCCAGCCCCCTATGAGGGGCCCCAAAGCGCTTCGCAGTACCAGCCATCCACCCATTCATACACACATTCATACACCGGTAGTGGTAGCCTGCCATTCAAGGTACTGCCTGTCCTACCGGGAGCAACTCGGGGTTAAGTGTCTTGCCCAGGGACACAACGAGGTATGCAGTGACCGGGGATCGAACCCGGGACCTTCTGGTCCTGAGCCGGCTGCCCAGCCTCTACACCATCTCGGCCTGAAAGACAAACAACTGCAACTGTAAGGAGCTCACAGACATGTTCATGTCCGTCCAAATGAGTCCTGCATTGGATTACCTAATTTAAAACGTTTATCTTCTATTTGTTTTGAATCCAACTCACAGACATTGAAATGTAAACTATATTTTCAGTAACTATTTAATTACCTCATTATACTGCATGTGATGGTTTTATTTTATGAAATATATATTTAAAGTAATGACAAATAAATTATCATCTTTCATCACAGTTCCATAACTTAATCATGACATCACTTGCCTATCTTAGTTGAATAAACACACTGCATTTCTATAGTCTGCATTTTATCCAATTATCTGTTGTTCACATTTGTTTAATTTTATTAACCTTACCTGTAATTTAACAAAATAGCACCAGGCAAATTCCATTGTGATCACAGATCTATTTTGCGAGCGAGGTCTGGGCCTGAAGGTAGACTAACATGCATGTTTTTGTTCTGTGGGAGGAAACCAGAGTACCCAGAGAAAATCCACGCAAGCACGAGAAGAACATGCAAACTCCACCCAGAAAATCCCCAGGTCCAACCGGGAATTGAACCCAGGGCCTTCTTACTATGAGGCAACAGTGCTAACCACTGAGCTGTTATGCTGCCATTTTGAGACAAACCAATTTGCCTTTGAACAGATATATCACATACACTTTTGTTTTTAACTGTCAAGTTTCACAAATAACTTTATTTTATTTTAGCAACTTTATCTCTTTGAAAAACAGCTCTATATTCATTTAAACCTTTAAATTTTAGTATTTTGCACTGTTTGGTGACAGCGAAGTCAGAAGACTGAGGATGGGGAAACGGTATTAACAGTATATGAGGAATAGTATGTGACAAAGGTCAAAGGCCGTGTGGATATAAAACATCTTTACTGCTGTTTCTACCATCTCTCCTCTCCTAATAAAGCCACAAATCCTCACTAACAAGCTTAACGAATCTCAGATCTCAGGCAGTAATTGCAGGGAGACTCTGCTCTGCCTAATTACTGATATTTCCTGCTCTACCAATTGGACCTGCAGCGTGCAGGATATGTAGATGTGAAGAACAGTGAGTTTGGGCTGGATTATTATTTTTAGTTTGCTAGAGCAGCTCCTGCAGTGTAGCTGCACTCTTCAAAATATCCCCTCATGGGTTATTTATAATCACTAGCAAAGAGTTAGAGCGTTGGAGAGAAAAAGACAACTTGTTGGACAGAAGAGGAAACAAACAGAACCAGAAAAAGCAGGGAAAATACAGTGCAGCCTCAACATGTGATTTAAAAATGTAAAATAAAAATCAACTAAATATGTAGTATAAAACATGAATATGAGCTCTCTCTGTTTTAGCTAAGTACTGTGTATCTAAGCATTTACAGTAGTCCTTGACTACTTCACAGTTTGTTTTTCTCGGACTCGCTGTATCGCGCAGTGATTCAAAATAAGATTGGACATGACACACAACTGGCTGATTGATGGATGAGCCGCATGATCGGCATGGAATTTTTATTTAAAATGTTATTTTAAATTATTTAGCACCTCCTGCACTTTTGTGCACCCCATACTGCAGGATAAACATCCTGTTGCAGCTGTTCACTGTGCAGAGCGGTGAAGTGGGCGTGGCCAAGAATGCTTGCAGATGGCAAATGGCAGAGGAGGCAGGGAGCTGAAATCATGACATTTTGTGCTCTTTTAGAACGTTCAGACTTTAGTAACATTGTTTAGAATATTGCAAGAGTGTGGGGAGGGTTTAAAACACCTATATGTACCAAAATAAGCTGCTACTTACTACTTACTATTCCTACTTTGTGGTTTTTCACTTATCACTGGGCTTCAGGGTACGGCTCCCCCATGATAAACGAGGGACTGTATAAGCATGCCATAACTCTCCAAAATGAGACAACAAGGGGTTTCTTCTATAAAACATCTTAAAACCTTTATCATCATGCATGTCCAGTCAAATTTGCAAGAAAAACTACACTGTGTTAAATCAATTAACCAAAAAAAAGTATGACAACCTTGGAGCAAAAAACTTTTTAAAAGTGTAAAACTATGATGAATTGCTTTCCACATTTACTCTCACGTTTGACTACAGGCTCTTTTATCAGGTTCTCCCATAAGATGGACAATTAAATATAATTAGCAAGATATGGCTTAGAAAAATGATGCTTGACAAGAGTCAGAACATTTTACACAACATTTCACTGAAACAGCACAAGTTGAACTCGAGTTGTGTTCATTATTATTGTACAGTCAAACATACAGCACAAATTACTTCTAACATTAGGCGTAAATCATTGATTTAGACTGATTATTTCCCTTATTTCCACTAATTTTCAGAAACAGGATATGTCCATTATTCTGAGTCTGTACAGTTTTGGAGTTGACAGGTGCATTTGTCAGAAAACTGGTAAAGTTTTTTTTATTTGCTTTGGTTTTCTTCACAGCATAGAATTTATTTTAGACATAAAATTCAAATCAGGTTTTAATTTCTGCGTTGAAAAGTGTTTGAAACAAACTTCAGATATGAGTCATGCCCATCTCCCACAGCTCTGAAGACATTTTCTTAGAAAAGGTAAATTTGGCCGCTTTGTTATTTCAATCTAATGAAAGGTGTCTTCATAAAGGTCATAATCAGAAGGCTGCATTCAGATGAAATCTCATTTAGAATTTTAATATTTGACTACCCAATCTGAAACATCTCACCAGTGGTGGGCCGCCGACCGCTAGGTAGCGCTATTGCGCTAATCCGCTTATAGCGTAGCTAAATAATCTGTTAGCTTTACAGCGGATTGACTAAGTTTTATAATTCATAAGCGGATTTGTGCTATTTTTATTTAAAATGCAGTACCGCTAATAACTAATTATCTATCAGTAAAAACGAAATAACGTATTTACGAGCAGCGCCGGATGTGGTCCGTGACAAAAAAGCGTCCCCCTCAGTCTCTTGGTGTGTGCTCTCTCTATAGCAGTTAGCAGCCAGTGTGTTACTCTGCAGCCTTATTGCTTGTTTTCGAAGAGTCAGACGAAGACTTTTTAACATGGAGGGTGAACTTATGGATGTTTCTCAGGGCCTACGCGACGCGTCTGGATTTAAAAATAGAAGTTCGCCACATTAGCACTCTTCAAAATGGCGTCCGCGACGGCCAAAGAAGCCAGGATTTTACAACAAAACACGGTAAAACAATTATTTCTTTGCTGAGAAAAAATATATTTCATAGCTGACGTTATAGCACAAGTTTTTCTGAGCTTGAGAGTTTCACGAAATGGTCAAATCTGCTGGATTTAAAAAAAGTAGTTCACCATTAGGACTCTTCAAAATGGCGTCCGCGACGGCCACAGAAATTAAGAACATAAAATAGACAGGGCAGCAAACTTACATACTCAGGGAATCACAAGGAACTCAGGAGACAGAGGCAACAGGAGACAATGCCAGGACAATGATAAACACAGAGATACAGACTTATTTTTGATTTGATGTTCATTCATTCATTTTAAAAGAACAATACAAAACAGTTTCATCAGATACAAGGATGAATAGACTTTTAGCTGAATGGATGGATGGATAGACA